>VVHJ01035395.1:0-11547 GCA_015107715.1 Tylochromis polylepis
CTGATAAACTCTATGCGAAGAAGATGTGTTGCACTGCATGAGGCAAATGGTGGTCACACCAGATACTGACCGGTTCTGAGTCCCCAGACCCCCAATAAAGCAAAAAACTGCACATTCCAGGGTGGCCTTTTATTGTGGGCAGTATAAGGTACACCGGTGCACTACTCATGATGTCAGATCAGCATCTTGATGTGGCACACCTGTGAGGTGGGATGGATTATCTTAGCAAAGCAGAAGTGCTCACTATCACACATTTAGACTGATTTGTGAACAATGTTTGAGAGAAATGGTAATATTGTGTATCTGGAATGAATTTTAGATCTTTAAGTCCATCTCATGGAAAATGGGAGCAGAAACAAAGGTGTTGCGTTTATATTTTTGTTGAGTATATATAAAATCAAAGAACCAGCAGGGGTCATTTTGCCCGATCCTGCAACAATAGCAGCGATGGCGAATAAATAATTTCTTGATGAAATTAAGTTGTTCATTTTCATTTTTTTTTCTGAATTTGAAGTAAGATTTGACAAAACAAGTATTCAAGATTAATTTTTTAGGGCTTTTATTAGTGTTCTCAGTGATTCAGATCATTTCATTACAGAGTGTAAAGTTAAAATACAAACAAAGTGCTCACTGTGAAAAAGACTGAACAGCTGATAACTTACATTTTAAAATTAACCTCACAGCTGGCTACAAAACCATAAGAAACACATTTGAAATAATTACTATAAAAGTTGAATCACCTTATCCATACCGGCCTACTATCACCAAACCTGCAGCCTCTGATCCAGCATCCACACTGTTCCATCTCAGTCTGCAGCTTCACCTCCTCATCTCTCCTGCTCAGGCCTTAAACCTGTTTGGCTGCTGTGCTCTGAATTTTACTTGGTCAGATTAGTTCTCCACACTCTGGACTCCAGTGGCAATTTCGTTGACCAGTAACTATGATGAAATGTCACTTTCATCAGCGAATAAAAACGAGATAAAAATGTTGTGGCGAGACAAGATCCAATCAGAACTAATTAAGTTGTGTAGAAAGGCAGGATGAGTTTGGAAGTGATCCAGTCAGAAGTAATCTCCTTGTGCAGTAAGGTTAAATGCACACATTTTGATCTTCTGCCGAGAAAAAGATTGGGAGCTCCCCCCTCCCATACTACTTGTTTCTCATGAATACATGACAAAATATCAATGCTTGGGAGAAAGAGAATAGTAGACATGGACACATTTTGCACTTGATGTCAAGGAAAATAAGACCCTCTGTGAACTGTGTGGATCAACTCTCACTGGTAAAAACGTGGCAAACTTTTACACCTAATATTTTAGTTAACTGAATCAATTTTACATTTAAAATGCAATAATCTTATGATATTTGGTCAACTAAAACTAGACAATAACTAAAAGAATTTAGATGCCTAAATAATGACTAAAACTAAATGACATTTTAGTCAAAAGACTACAAATAAAACTAAATCACAATTTACTCACGACAGAAATTATTGTCTCTAAGTGATTATTCTAAATGATTATTTTTCTCACACTGCACCATTACAGCCAGCCTTGGTGTTGTTATGCCTGTCGAATCTCACTGGCTATACTCATCTTTCTGTTTAGCTTTAGCAGCAAAGTTACCTTAGCTTTGTTGGCTTTACTTTTCTCATCTTGTCTTTTACATATTAATGTATTATTTTATTATAACATTAATATAACATGAGGTTTAGTTAGCTTTGTGAAAATAATAAAACTGTTAATAATAGTTACAAATTGCTAGCAAAAATTTAATCTAAAGGTCTACTTTATTTACTTTAATATTAATACATACATTTCAGAGCTTGCACCTTTTTACGTTTACTTCAGTAGCAAAGTTAAATCAGTACTTTTACCAGAGTACTGCTGCGTAAGTGACAAATGTGTGTACTTTTGCCACCTCTGCTAGGCCCCCAGGATGACAATCATGTGGCTGAGAAAAATGATACTGCATTCACAGTGGAAGGTCTTACTGCTTGCACAGTTAGCACCAAGTGTGTTTCCTTTACTGTGGTTATTTTAGTGGTGCTCTGTTTTATGTAGAAATTTAAAAAGGGTTTACAAAAGACAGATAAGATCACTTAATTATTCGGTTTTATAAAGAAGTATGTTTCAAATATTTATATGAATCAGCAATCACTGTTGCCCATCCTTCAGAGAAATCTGGAGTTTAAATTAACAAAAACAAGGTGATGATGAACGACTCTGAAGGAACATCCTATTTTTCTTCTTGATCAATGTTATCATTTCTTCTTTCTGTGATATTTTCTGCACTCTGTTCCTGTCCACTCGCCGTAAGTCTCACTTAAGATAGTGTCAGAGAAAGGGTATGCTGAGCACTTTAACACCCTCTCTTCTTGAGACACTCTTTCTCTCTCATCAAGTATCCAACCAGACACGGACAAGCATGCTTAGAGATTATATTTGGACATCCCATACAGCCACTGCAAGATAACACCATGAGCACAGTTCAAACATCAAACTGTGATGTGGTTATGGTATTGTGAAAAAAAAAAAGAAAAGAAAAAAAAAGTAAAACGTAGTTTGTTTATTCATTTTGCAAAGCGTGCTGTGTTTCATGACTTCCTCCCAAGCAGTGTTTCTACTGCGGTAAACAACACCCTCAAACTCTGACTAAACTGTGTGATTTTCAGAAAACTGAAACAAAATATGTCTCAGGAGAGAAGAAAAAGAGAAGTGCGCTCACTTGATTTACTGCAGGGACTGCAAAAGAGAAAACTTGAAAGACACAGGTTTACTAGACTGAAGCAAGGCTTCCCCAGGCACACAGTAAATTATCCCTTTCACTTTGACATTTAGAAGCAGAACTAGAACTAGGGAAAACAGTCTTTGGGGGAAAGATGGACATCTGTTAAAGAGTGATATATTTATGGGGAATGATATGATTTTGTATGTACTATGGGAATTCTTCAAATTGCCACTAACATTCATTAAATTTTATTTAAATTGGTATTTTTTTTATTAGTACCTCTATCATGTTAAGCAGGCTGCCTGGAATTATTTTGTTGTTTTAGCCTTAAAAGTGTCATAAAATCAGCTGTGAGTGTGCGCTTTTGTCCCTTTTTTCAGGATTACTACTTCTTTCCACATCTGGTAGTTTTCTTTCTCTACTGTATACTATAAGAGTGTAATCAGGTATTAACAACAGAAAAAGACAAAAAACAAAATTGAAATTTTACAGTTTTTAACCGAATGAGGCACTCAAAACGTAAATGGACAAAAGATTTAGAATAGCCAATTTGAAGTATGAACTGTAAAACACTGAACAACAACAAGTATGTGACCTTTGGCACTGTGGTTTGTTTTTGGGCATCTCTTTTCTTCTAAATAAGCCCAGGCGTTTTGGGCCCCTGGTAGAGCTCCAAGAACTGAACTGAACTACCAAAGGCCTACAATGCACTTCTGACACTTGTGCTCGCGTTTGTACATTTTTCTGAGTGGATAATAAACCCAGTCTGCTCTGCCTGTATGTTCTTACAAGCCTGCTTTTTCAGGTGTTGGAAGAGGGCTGGGCAGTATATGTTTGCTGTCATATATAAAATAAACAAAAACATGGCATAAATCATAATGTTCTTTCTGCCATGAAACCCTGTCATCATTACTCAAAGAACTGGGCTTACATCCAGCAACTGATATTTTTTTTTAATATAAAACACTAAAAACACAGCAAAAATAAAAATAATTGTAAAAAACACGAAAAAAAACCAACCGAACAAACAAACAAACAAACAAAAAAAACCCCAAAACGTCCGACATATTGTTACTTTTCTGTATGACTGCTTCCCACTCACTCACTCTCAACCTTCGTCTTCCCTGAGCTGCTGTGACGTAGTGCTTGGGATTACCTTAATGACTCTAATAGCAACGAAAAGCGCAGAGTCGCTGCTTTCAGGAACCGTTGGAATTTTTAAGATTACGCAAACTGTTCAAGAGTTACAGTAGTTTAAAGAATCGTTGGAAAGAGTGACTGGATAAATATGTAAATATCTATCGCATTTAAAACCAGTGAATTTAAAAGCTACATACTAAGATGACGCATTCTATACTCAGGTGTTTCAGAAATGACGAAACATAAAAAACACGATAAGAAAACAACAATAGACCAACCATCTACCAATAATGCTTCTACTTTTCTCTCCTCTGTCAAGTGTTTTGCTGGATAAAAACAGAACAAGCACAGAAGACAAAGGGTCGGGTTATTCTCACTTGTCAGACATGGTGTTTGACTGTGATGGAAATCACTGTTTGTTCCAAACAGCCACATTACTGTGTAAATATAGAGAATTGTCATAGCTCCAGCTAATGTCTAGTGTGCATAGGGTGATGGGGTTTTCTTCTTGGCCAAAGCATTTTGACCAATCAGCAAGCACTTCAGACTGAATGTTAACATCTGCATGCTAACACTATCATAGAGACAATACTGACATGCTTTTGTTAAACCAGAGCTGCCAACTCTTGTGTTTTGGTGTTAGAAACCCATTTTAAGGCTCTAGTTCTCACGTAAAAGTCTCAGTGGACTTCCTTCATAAATAAAACAGTGATATTGATTAAAAAACAAACAAACAAACAAACAGCTCCTCTCTATGCATAACACAGTGTTGACAAATTTGGCTTCATCTGTATTTCCCTAAAAATATCGGTCCATAAATTTTAAATGGTATAAAAGACAGAGTTAGAATGTTGGATTTTAAAAGAGGAGCGTGGGCACAAAACACTTCCTCATTTACTTAGAATTGCAATCCAAAATTGCATATCAATAAATAATTTGGATCAGTTAGCATCACCAATAAAGTCTTCCTGCGTTCCTACATGTAATCAGGCTCTTGACAAAACGCATTTATTTATTTAGCATCAATATGTACATTTCCATGGTAACACAGCTGTAAATTTCCCATTTACACAAGTGACGCAGTGATGATTTCCTTTATCATAAATGCGATTTAAGTATCCTAAACCAAAAATCTTGATGGCGTTTTGTACTTTCTACACTTCTGACAGGTGAGGTGTAACAGACAAATTTACAGTTTCCTGGCTACAGTCAAATAATTTAGAGCTGCCATCCTCAGTTTGAGTTCTGTGCTCCATCATAGCTGTCAGAACAATTTCATTTAACTGTAAATTAAATTCCAAATCATTAACTCTGCAGAGTCAAAATATCTCTTTTTTCTCCCTCATGTCGTGTATATAAATCATTTGAGTTATTATTGTATTTTGGAACTCTGTAGACATATACAGTTTTATGGCAAAACATGCATTAGTTGTAGAGGTGTTTCACTCATGACCACTCAAAACAAATGTAGTGGCATTACTGAAGTCCTTCAAGGCAAGTGTTCGCCTAAGCAGCACCTGTCTTTGTGACACCTCTGGCCAATTATTTCAAGAACTGTCAGCAGTTCCACTATGCATGGTTATGCATCAGTGCACCAACATACTGACTGGACATTCCTGCTTTTATAAAGAAGACAGTTAAGGACATGTGCAATACAACAGTTATCGCTGGTGTTACAGAGTCTCACAGATTTGGGTTTTGAACTGTTTAAGTCAGTGTTTCCCAACCACCTTGTGCCACGAGAGATGATCATGATGATCATTTCTGATCATCATGATCATGGAACATGAGGTGTTCCATGGAAGATTATTTGGTTCCACCTGATTAGTACTTTAAGCGACCAGCGTGAGCAAAGGGCTGAACAATTACATTCTGTTCCACTAGAGGGCAGTACAACTACCTGCTCTAATTAAATGGGTTGCCAACTGAGAGAAGATGAAGAAGAAATTACATAATAGTCATGCTGTGGGTGAGAAAACGCAGTGCATAATAGCAATAGATCAATATTTGAAAAGAAAAAGTAGTCAATCTGACCTGGGTCCTGGAGAAAATTCAGACCCAGATGGAGGCCCTAGGATGAGTAGTGTACACAGCATTTATCTGTCCAGGAGTGGTCCCATTTTTAACCACTGTGGTAGACCTGCCAACAGATTCCATGAGCTATGCTGCTGGTATCACTAAAAGTGTTGTGATGTTATTTTCTAGTGTTTTGAAATGTGTTTGCACTGTGTTTTAGTTATGCCTTACGGTTACTCTCTTTAATGAGCAGTGTGTGCATATAATTATTCTAATTGATAAGATATTTTGACAAGATTTAATAGGATGCAATTCAATATAAATATTCAGGAAATGTAAATGTGCCTTCACAAACTAATTAAAAGACTGCAGTGGGTTATACAGGGTACAAATTGAGGTTCATTCCCCAGACTGTGAAAATGTGGTACATAGAGATGATGAAGTGTGCTGAAGAGAAAATGAGCTTTCTTCTGACCAGAAACAAGAAAGTTTCACAAATCTGTTATGACATATTCACCTCGGTTCAGTATCATTGCAGTTAAGTAAAATTCAGTGAGGCTAAATGATGATTCTGAATGCAGGTCTGCTTCTCTTATTGAAAGCTTTCATGGCGGTTTGAGGCACTTGGTCAATGGAGGGAAAAGCAGAGGTTAATTTTTAACATCTCTTCATTTATTTATTTTCTGCCCGCACGGTCCCTTTGTGCCGTCCATCTCAGTTTGAAAGGGGCTGTCTTGTGCACTGCCATAGGGAACCAGTCATGCAGTGTCGTGTTAGAGTGCAGCAGAAGATAAGAGTGGATATGTGCGACATGATAAGATGTTCATACATAAAATCTACACAGTTTAAAAAGCTTATTTAAAAAAATCCAGTTGAATTAATTTAAATGATTCACTTGATCTCACAGCAGATGCCCAAATCATGAAAATAATTACACCACATTTATTAAACTATTATTAAATTATGTAACATTTAAGGGCACATACATTGTGGTCCCTTTCCTTCCTAAATGTAAATGCACTTGTTGTTAAATCCCTTTGAAAGACTGCTGAATGCATCTGATGCCATTAGACGACATTCTGACAATGAAAACGTGGCAATTGTGATCTTGGCACCTGTCACACAATAATGGAACAATGATACAGATGTATGCAAACTGCCAGGATAATTATGAGGTACAGCAATCACCAGTTTCCCCTTACACTGTGATCCCACCTTTATAATTATTCTATCCTCCACTTATCACCTCTACACTGGCAGTTATCCCCAAGTTGGTAGAATCTGACACACGAAAATGATCATAGCATTTTAGTGCACAAAAAATTCATTGTTTGAACATTTGAAATAAGAAACGTTTGAGATAGAGCATCTGCTAAAAGACTTACAGATGTATCAAAAATAGCTCGTGTTGTTATGAAGCAATATATTAGACTGCATATTGTGTAAGGCTGTAATGAATTGTCACAGAATACCAACTTGTGTACCTTCTTCAAAGGATGAGAACAAAAGACAAAGGCATAACAGAGTTGGTTGTCTCCGATATTGGATATTACACACCATGCCCACAGAATCGCTAATGAACTTCATCCAGTTTCATGCTAATGGTTATCAGGGTGAATTCATTCCCTCGGCCTTTGTGTGTAATTATTGATTTCCCCAAGAAAGGTGGGGTATATAAAGCCCAGTAAACAGCAGGTAATTAGTATTTCTGGACCTTTGGCAGGATAATGTCCTGTGTTGCTACTATTTGTATGCATGAAGGTAGAGAATATAAGAATTCTTTTCACACACCAAGATAACTGGGAGTAGCCTCAAAAGCTGCCACCTGAAGGTTCATTTTATCTTCTCTCTAAAACGTGTTAACAATTGCAATTTTCAATTGGACATTACTGATGTTTTCAATTAAAACCAAAAAGATTAATAATTTTCTAAGAACCAAAGTTTTCCAGGAGAATGGCTGGGGTGTTAGATAGAAGTCTTGCATTATTCATTATTTTGCCTGAATATGAGAGGGAATACTATTTCATCGTATTCGAAAATGCCAACATTATTCTTATTGTCATGATTTATTGGGAGATTTTCAAGAAATATCATCTGTGAATCCCACTCTCCCAGAGGAAAAATGGTACAAATTAAGTACAATCTATAAGGGAGGCTTTCATGGTCTTTGCAGTGGCTTAGGGTGAGGACTCAGTAGGGGGTTGTGATATAAGTGCTACAAGCAGTTACTTAGGGTGATCAAGAAACTGGAAAAAAAAATATTGCCTCTTTCACACCCCATTCTCTCAAGACCATGACATAGTCAAATGTCAGCAAGCTGATATGATAGAAATAGCCCTGACATACATCCAAATGTCTAGCTATTTATATAAGCGAGATGCCCATTAGCATAAATGAGTATATATGCCCACTAATTCTTAGAAATCATAAAAAAAACAGTTTATCTTGTGCTTTTCCTCATACTGTACTGATAAAATTAAATTTATATTAATTATTGTTTACTCTATTATCTCAGTGGGTTAATAATTATCTTAATTGATTTTATCTGTTACTTCTCTGAAAATAAGGAGAAATTTCTCAAAATAACTTTCTTTAAAATATCCAAAACCCCAAACCGCACTTTATAGATTTCAAATGCATCCAGCAAAGTTTATGAAATGACTTAAATGACTAAAAATGACCGAAATCAATAAGAAAATATATGAATTAATGAATGTATCTTCTAGGTAATGCTACGTAAGTAACTCAAGGTGTCACCCCCAGATATGTGTGCATTATGCATGATCAAACAGATGATCATTTGTGATGCAGATTTCCAGAACTCTAAGCAATATATGCTAAAAATAGGGTTCATCAAAAGTTTGCCCATAAGGCTTGAAAACCTGAAAAGACCTGAATACACAATACACATAGGAAGTACATCATGAATGTTGCCACTGGTTGTTTTGTGTAGCTGTCTGTTCTAAAAGGGTGGGTGGGTGGGTGGGTGTATAATGTAGGACCAACATTTGGAAAGATTTCAGCCCCCAAACAGAGCTTTTTGTTGCTCTGAAATTGTTTAAGAAGTACATTGTGCAAGTTATAGTGATTTGGCCAGTCACTCAATTCTGAAGGTCATCTCCTCATTAACTCTCCTTTTCTTGTGGGACAGAAGGAAAATAGTAACATCTTGTTTCATATCTTTTATGAAACAAGACTCCCAGTGCTCCAGTTCTAAACACTGATTACCAAACACTGCAGACGGAGTCCTGCACAACATCACGGCAATATGAGACTTTATGTGTTTGTTGTTTAATTATAGTGGAAGTATTATTTGTATTTTTCATGTGGAAAGAACCTATGAACTGAAAACCATTTTAAATAGCACCTGTAATGCAGAGTGAAATAGAAAACTGATTTGTGCAGGCTGGTGAAGCATCACCTTTCCTGGCACGGTGCAGATGACCCGTGTTGAGCTTCGAAGATACAACAGAAATCCATGAAATGCAATACACTATTAATGGACATTTGTTGTGGATCACTCAATCTAAAATGTCAGCACACTCCCTTTTTCTCCTTTCGGCATTAGAACAAGGAAGCACATGGTCACTATCAGAAAGGATCTTCAGCCTATACATAGTGGATAATATTTGTGAAAACAAAAACATTTTCAACACGTTCTCATCCCAAAACGTAACATACCAACACTTTTTACAAATCGTCAGTATGTTACGCTTTCGGCCACCTATATATATATATATATATATATATATTACCATTATCTGACACGATTAAGGTTGTGGTTAACATTAGGATTAAGGTTAGGGTTATGGCTAGAGGTAAGGTTAGGGTTAGGGCTGGAATACACGGCTGGATCGTGTGTTACCCCGGGAGCGCCATTCTGATGGATTCCAGCCACAATCCGGAGCGTATCATAGGGACGCAAACGGTTACCTTTCGCGTAATATGTGACGCCTCGGGACATGACAAAACGCTGCTATGTTACGCCTCAGGAGTGAGAACAGTCTCACATTTTATTAGCTTGTTTAAGTGTATATATTTGAAAAGTAAGAGATGAACTATGTTACTGAAAAAATAAATTCTACTACTTCTTTAATTTATCTATTTATTTATTCTGTCCTTAATCGTCAAGGTTGAGATGGTTCATGGATCCATAAATATTCAGCTGGGAATGGTGTGCTAGTTCTCAGAAGGAATGTGCTAAACATAAATTTAACTCACTTTACAGCGATATACTCAGTGGCCACTCTGTTAGGTACGACTTGCTGATACCTGGCTGTGTCTTCTTGCCACAGATTCAACAATGTGCTGGAGACATTCTGCAGAGATTTTGGTCATGTTGACATGATTGCTTCATGAAGGTGCTGCAGATTTGTCAGCAGCACATCCATGATGCCAATCTCCCATTTCACCACTTCCCAAAGGTGCTCTCTTGGATTGAAACCTTTTTACTGTGGAAGCCCTTTGAGTAAAGCAAACTCATTGTCATGTTCAAAAAACAGTTTGGGATGATCTGAGATTTGACATGGCCCATTATTCTGCTAGAATCCCCCATTGGAAGATGGGTACACTGGTCATAAGGAGATGGACATGGTCAGCAGCATTAGGTAGCCTGTGGCATTTAAACCATGCTCAGTGGGTACTGAGGAGCCCAAAGCATGCCAAGAAGATATCCTCCACACCATTACATCACCACCACCAACCTGAACAAGTGATGCAGGGCAGGATAGATCCATGCTCATGCTGTTTATGCCAAATTGTGACTCTACCATCTGAATGATGCAATAAATATTGAGAATCATCAGACCAGGCAGCAATTTTTTAATTTTCTAGTCTACAATTTCGTTGAGCCTTTGGTGCCAATTGTAACCTCACTTTCCTGTTCTTAGCTGACAGGAGTCTCCTGTGCTTTAACGTTCAATGTCTTGTTGTTCAGAGATGCTCTTTTACATAACTGTGTTGTAACAAGTGGTTATTTGAGTTACTGCTGCCCTCCTATTAGCTCAAAGCTGTTCTACCCATTCTTCTCTCACATTCAACATCAATACAGCACTTTCGCCGAGAGAACTGCCACTCAATGGGTATGTTCTCTTTTCCAGACCATTCTCTGTAAACCCTAGAGAATGTTGTGTTGGAAAATTGTAGTAGATTCAAAGTTTTTGAAATAATCAGACCAGATTGTTTGGCACTGACAAAGTCACTCAGCTCAACTTTTTTCTCCATTCTGATGCTCAGTTTGAATATAAGCAGGTCATCTTGATGAGGTCTACATGCCTAAATGTTGAGTTGGTGCCTAAAGGCTAAAGATTGTGCTGACTTGTTATTATTCAACATAAAAATTTAAGAAAAAGATTAGGTGACTGCAATTATATTCCAGCAATACTGCATTTTAAGGGTATTCCAATGCGTCAGAGGAGGGAAAAAAAGCAGCATGAAAACAAATGTTTTTATTATTGGTAATTACTTTTACAAGTAACCAGCAGCTACAAGATGTTTGAATGTGTATTTGCTCAATGCCAACAAAATCAAGTGTAAATTTTGATGGATTTAGTTTTATAGACTTGCTCTCGGGTAGGTTCACAACAAACAACACCTGCGACAGCATATGGTGCCTCCGTCCTCCTGCAAGAATACCCCCCCCCCCCCCCACAAAAAAAAAA
>VVHJ01035396.1:0-10104 GCA_015107715.1 Tylochromis polylepis
TGGTCTCCCATGGGCCCCCCTGTTAAAGATGCAGGCTGAGGTTGCGGTGGCCCAGTTGGAGTTGGAAGCAGAGGAGGTGGTTTCCCCAACCCTGGAGGTAACACGATCCCTTTGTCACCCTCGCTGTTGGAAGCTAAAGAGAAAACATGGAAGTCAAAGAGAGATACACGACCTAAAGACAAAGTAAAGCTGTTACAAGAAGTTAAAGCTGAAACAGCACTTCTGCAGGGACTGCTGTGTAATCAGCGTTTCACCTTGTACGTGGTCCTGCCGAGAACGCACGTACTCCGAGATGGTTTCCAACTCCTCGGGGTACAGATGCACACCCTCGGCTAACAGCACGAGAAGCTGACGCGTTTCAGAGGGAACCGTGTGGCGCGCGATCTTTTCTCGATCCAGGAAGTCATCGAGCAGCTGCGACGCCTCTGCTGCGATGTCTGCGGGGTCCCTCGGCGGTCGCTCTTTAGCCAGCCCGCGGCTGTACTCTGCTTGAACAAAGTCCATGGCCTGGTCTTTGGGCATGTTTCGATGGACTGAGGAGGGAAAGGCAACGGTAACGGTGAAGTGTCATGAGGCTGAAGTGGGAGAAAGAGGTGAATAAAGATCCTTTCAGCTCGCACTGAGATCACTTTGATGTCAATGTTGGGATCGGGAAATTCAGCTGATTAAATCAGTATTTTGGTAAGTAATGCTTTAGAGGGGGACGTTTGGTTTGCTGGAAGTGTGGCACTGAGGGACATGCATTTTGTGTAAATATGTGCATTTATCAGTAACTTGGTTTTTTTTTTTTTTTTTTAAATAAAACCTGATTAGTACTGAATTCATCTAAATGTGCATCCAGACATTTTATGCTACATCACAATAAATGATGACGCTTTGTGAATGTAAACGGTCCTTTTTTAGCTTTGTTTCTAAGGACGGACAATTGTTTTTGTTGAACTGATCTTATTTTGGGTAAACTCATCTAACAATGTGTTTAGCATTTGTGTTATGTGTTTGCATTATAAAGATTAGGTCATGTACGTGTGCTAATAAAGTAAACTGCATAAATTGCCATATTAAGCAGATTTAAAGTAAACTACACATTATTACAACTTGAGTTTTATTTTATCCAGAGCTTGGGTCATCTTTTCCCTCTGTAAAACCAGCCGCATGCAAAAAAAAAAAATTACAAATCAAACGCGCCTGCAAATCCCCACAGTTACGAGGTGAGATCATAAAGTTTCATAAAATATAAAAACGGTGACCCATAACCGATTTAAATGTAGCCACTTTCCTCCTCGTGATCACATTTTCATGCATCACCCAATTTTAGAGCGCTCCAAGTCCTGTTCTGATATCTCGCACTTGTGCAGGATCAGTTTCACCACAGACCTGGAACTGCAACAGATCGAATGCTAAGTTCAGGTCAGGCTTTGGAGTCGAGGATCAGTCTCTGCTGAAAAGTGCTGGTTGTTCAGCTTCAGCCTAGAATTTCTCCCTTTAAGACACCACAGGCACGTGGAACATGGTCACCGTCTTCTTTTGACATTCACAGGGTTGTGCACAGCAAGTCTGCCTCCCAGGTTCAGATGTGAAAACGCAGTAGAACTCCTACAGTAGAACTAAGGAGTCTGAAGGAGAAGACTGGGTCAGCTGAGCTGTGATACACACAAATACACAGTCCTCAAGCTTCCTGAGACTTTTTTGTCCTGCCTGAAATGAAGTTCCAGTTGAAACGCTGTAGTTTTGTGACACTTAGTGCAACTGGTTCCCACAGGACTTACACAAGGTGACACAGAAATACTTTTATGGTTACTAAATGTCTCGGTTGCACCTCATATGGAGCTGAATCTGGCAGTCCTGGGTCTTGCCTCACAAACTCTGAAATGCGTCTGCGAACGTGTACGACTTTCTTGAGGACGAGCCCACTGGAGAGTACCAACATGGCACAGATCGTGCACATGTCAGATAATAATACAGATTTTGTTTGTTTATTTTGTTAAGATCAACACACAAAAATGAAAAATGAGATCGATGCTACGATGAACTCTAATTGATGTTTGCAACACATATTCTGGATCGTAGCTACAATGTTGCCTTTATGTTGTCTTTCAAAGAAACCTGATGACCTGGAAGGTTTGTTGGTTTTGTCTGATCACATAGGTTTGTTATTTTGTTTAAGATACCAGTAATCCCCAAGCTACCAGTTACTGACAGAACTGATGACCCATAAAATGAAACACATGTTGTAATAAATCAGTCCGTTTTTCAGGGGTTTTTTTGGGGGGAGGGGAGGGGGGGGATGGGGGGGTGTATTGTCATATATTGTTATGTGAAGTATATGCAAGTGCTAGATAAAGCATCGTTTGCCAAGATCCAGATATTAATGTGTAGATTTGATAGACTTGGCACAATTTTTAAATGCACGTAATGCATGCATGACTGAAGAACTGCAGCTTTATGCAACCTTAGATTTTGGTCTTTTAAATGGTAGTGTGTCTTTTTAATTTATTTGGCTTTACAAGAAATTTGTTTTAGACCTCGTGTTTAAAGATGTGGAATCTACAGACCGTCGAACTGAGCCTAGTAACAGGGATGAAGGTTTGCAACTGAGGTGGTTTGTTTAAGTTTGAAGGTATACGAGGGGTACGAACTTACTTTTGAGGGATTCTGAGAATATGATAACAGTGCAGGAGGACAGAGCTACGTTTGTCTGCTCCACCAGAATACATAAGGGGGAGCCTTCTGCTCGGACATCCTGCAGGGCCCGGGTCAGGCCCGATTCCGCTTGAAGGTAGAGCATTTCCACTGACAGGCCACGCTCCTGCAAGCACTGGCTTAGCGATTTGGGGTAATCCCTTTGAGAGGAAGAGAAACACTTTGTTAACGTGACATTTCTATATTAAGCGACTCACCTCGTATAAGAGAAACCCCGAGTTAAACCTCTGAAGGGAGCAGAGGGTTACTCCTTCATTTAAAATGTGCTTTCCCAACAAAAACAGTGTTTTAGGTGACGCCAACACAGATTTTTAAACCTGTCATAGGTATGATTAGTGTTGTATTGTGTGTTTACTCTTAATGAGATGGAAGATGTTAATGTTTGTACTGTAAATATTATAATACTAGTGTTTCCTAGTGTCTTTGGGATACTGAGAAAGTAGAATAAAGTGCTGTATCAATTTATACTCATCACGTGGTCAATAAGCACTTCTTAACTGCCAGTCCATTTATATCGACTGAGTCTCGTAGTCAGCTTGAGTTATACTCCTGTGCTGAACCAATTCAAGTGGTTGACACCCTTGTGGTTAAACTCATAGGACACTTTATTAAGTACACCCTGCAAGTTCAACAAGGTGCTGTAAAGTCCAGCACTAAAACCATTCCACATTAAGAGTCCCTTAAAATCAGCACTCTTTCCGATTCTGATGCTCAGTTTGAACTTCAGAAAGTCTTCTTGGCCATGTTTATACACCTGAAGGCAGCGAATTGCTGCCACATGATTGGCCGATTAGAAATCTGCATTAATGCCGAGGTGAATAGGTGTGCCTAACAAAGTGCCCACGAGTGTATATCTCCGCACTGTTGCCCGCCGTGCTGTGCAATTATGCTGCACAAACACTAGCTGAAGGGTGTAACTGGGTGCTGTGGGGTTTCTTTGCCTCAAGATATTTTTTTTATATGTCAATATTTTTTAGCTCAGACTCCACCGTGATGCACTAAGTTTTAGCATTATTTGAACTTTTACTGATATTGCGGCAACGCAGGAAGGAGAGCCATCACAAAAGACTGAGTCCTTACACGGCTTTTGATGATTTTTGTGCAGAGCAACATTTACGCAGTATATCATCAATCAGACTTTGTCATGCGAGTTTTGAACTGATGCACGTGAAACTACAGTACAGGGTGCACGGCCGTGCCATTCAACACAGAAGTATAGACTAAATCAAGCTCAAGCGGCCATATTTGTGATTCAAATTAACGGTTGCTTTTAGTGTAGCAGTGGGTGAAAATTGATTGATGATGCTGCAATCGTGCAGTGCATAAGTTTTAATGTGCTTTGACCGCTACTCTGTTCCATTTTTATTTATAACACTTACCATGTGTAGAATGTCACTGGTTTACAACTACGGCAGTTCCTCGAAAGCATAAAATGAAAGGTATCTCAGCAGAAAGTGATCTGAGTTGCATTTGATATGTGAGAGGTGTATTCAAGAATGCTTAACCTTCGCGTGTATGTATCTATTGAGGTACCTCAATGCAAATCAGTGTGTACTTGAAGAGTGAATTTTAAAGATGTGCTACATGACTTTTTTTTTTTTTTTTAAAATGTGCATAAATGAATACGAGCTTCATTACTGAAGACAGAAAAACAAACAGCTGTTCCACCTTTATGTGAAAGTATTTGTGTGAGTGACAAAGTGAGTTTTCGTTTCTTCCTCTGTGAAATATGCTCCACGGACTCAAAGATGTGTGGGGTATGAAAAATATTCACGTTGTCTCAAACTGGCTTTAAAGATAAATGAAAGACATTGGCACAAATCCATTCAAAGTTCTCAGAGGAGAAAGACAAGCACCTGGCTGTCAGGTGTCCTAAATCCAAACTAATTTGACAGACAATCACTCAACACAACACAGGAAGAAAACTAAGCATGCAAAGATAACCTGTGGGCTTTTACTTTGTGTTGTTGGTGGTTTTTTGTTTGTTTCTCTTTGGTGACAAAACTTCACAGTAAACATCTGCATTCTGGGAATGTGGCTATATCAATGCACTTACACACAGGGTCTGAGTGTGACACAGCAGGATCTAATTCAGTACGTTAGTTTCTGTTAATAAATCACACAAAAAGACTTTCCAAAGGGAACAACAACTTAAATTTCAGGAGCCAGAACAAATTTAATGATACAACGCGTTAAACGTGAACAAAGCCTCGTAGCTAAAACGATCTGCAGCCTGCACGGTAGACCAAGAAAGTAAGGGCGGGCGATTGGACGAATATATCGACCATCGACGACAGGCCGAGCCTTTCGCTGATCGTTTTTACAAGAGCGATTTATTGGTTGAAGCTAAGAGAAGCAGTCAAGGGAAAAATAACGGCGCTATTTTAACGGCACGAACAGACGCCCCCTCCTCAGAGCGCGCCCAAACGAAGCGTCTCATTCACTCAAACTCGGAACAGAAAGAAAGAAAGGCAGCAGCCTGTGATCAGAAAAAACCAAAAACATTTGATTTAAATAAAAACCCACAATGGTGGGAGGAAACAAAGAAACTGGCTTCTTTTTCCCACTAGAACCGTTTACTGGCCGTTCCAGTGTTTCTGTCTCACACACTCGACCAAACAACAAATACTAAATTAAACAAAGAGTACGTTAGAAATCTAAATGTCTCTTCCAGTGAACATTAAAACAAATCTCTGACGTAACGTTAAGTCTTTTGTGCAATTTGGTGCATCTCAAATAAATAAACAAATGAATGAATCATCCAAAAAGTAGCTGTATTAATACTGAAACAAACAAGAAAAGCAGGTCAAATATTGTCGGTGAAGGTTCTCAGTCATCCAGGTCATCGTAGTCTAAGGAGCTCGGAAAGAAAAGCGTCCGGTCTTCTTTAAGTTACTTGAAGACGTTTCATCCGAGAAGCTTCTTCAGTTCTTACCAAGCTCCTTAGAAGGTCAAATATTCCCTCCAAACAAAGCGTATCAATTCTAAACGCGCACATCGGTCCGTGCACGATCACGTTGCTCCGCCCGTCGAAAAGTCACCTGCGCGAATATATCGTCGTTTATTGGACTGACGAATGTCAGTTGGAAAACTTTTACAACCTTACACGAAAGCAAAAACTGACGGTGATAACAAAAGGACAAAATTTGATACCGTCTTATGGACATTGCATGTCCATGTGTACAAGTCCTTCCACTCCTAATACTTTCTGACACGTAGCTGCCCATTAAAACAGCTTTCATCCAATCAGTCTCATCCTGCAGTGAACCAAGAAACTCCACAGTCATGGTCTGCAGCTGCTGCTGGTAGCCCTCATTTGTTCTGCGGTCTCTGTGAGCTTAGCACGAACCAGTTCTCCATCTGCTGCAGGCTCTGATTAAAGTGACCCTAAAGCTCACAGCAGAAGGATGACTACTGTTGCCAGCTGCAGCGCAAGACGGTGGAGTCGATACATCTGACGAAGCAGCTGAATGACACTGAGAACCACTACAACGGTAATCTGGCCAACCGGAAGGGAAAACACGAGGTGGGAAGCGCCGGGGATAGGCTGTTAGCATCAACTAAGATCTGAAAATAAGGGTGAGGAAGATATAACGGATATTAAACCAAAACACAAGATAATAAGAGTCAGCACATATTTACTGGGCCCCAGTCAGGTCTGCGTCTGTGGAAACACTGAATGGCATCAGTCTCCTCTCGCTGATAGTCGAGTATAAACCATCAAATTCTGTTGGCAATAAATAAATAAATACTCACAGGCACTGTTTGGTAACAGAGAGAACCACGCAGTCGGCTGGCTTCCTCTCCTCCTGCACCTGTCTGTAGAACTTCTGATACAGCGTTTTACGTCTGTCTGCCGGAGTGCCACCCTCTGCTTTGGCTGGAAGTTTGAGCACGGTGACGTTGGTGAGTTGAAAGAGACTCAAAAACTGGCATAAATATTACTGCACTCTTTTCTTTTCTGGATAAACGTGTAATCAAGATTTTGGAGTATTTAAAACATATCTCGTGTAAAGAGTATCCATTTTGCTGATTTGTTGACGGACAATACGAAAACCAAAAAACCAAATCTCACCATTTGGCTGATGCTTGTACCCCTCATACTTTACACTTCCACTGTAGTTTTGGATTTGCTCTAGTTCTTCATAACTGAAAAAAAAAGCAGTGAAAACTGTCATTACAGTTTAATATGGGAGGCATTTCTAGGCCTCCTCTCCGCTAGGCCATTCTACGACACCTCAACATGACCGACGATCATACACATGTCTAAAAGTAGACGTCCCGTGTCCAGAGAGCAGTCACCTTTTTTTCAAAACACACAGAAAAGTGCATCAAGGAGCCTGGGTGCCTGACATTCAGTGCATCAAAGTTTTAAGTTTCACTCAAACAGCTTTTTTCCCCCCACAACATGGAAACAATAGTATACTGTTGCAAACACTGTATTCCTGAGGTCTTACCGAAAACATTACATCGGCGTATTCAAAGGATTCACAGCTGAAGTGTTGAAATAATTGGTTTTGTCACAGCTGACAGTAAAATCTCAGCCGTCTTCTGTTCCAAAGTACACTACAGAGACAAAAGTATGGGATCACCCACACTTTAGACCTACAGGAGCTGCTCAGCTGCCGGAGCCCATACCGTGAAGCTCCTGGTGCCGTTTCACTGCAGATGTTAATGGAGAAAGTTTGGCGCTGGTGACCCCACTCGGTAACGTTACGCTCATGACCGAGTGGCTGGTTCCTAAACTTTACAAAAACACATCTTACAGTTGATTGTGGAATATCTAGGAGAGGAGAAATTTGAAAAACTAACTTGCTGCGGTGATGGTATCCTATTACAGTACCCATTCTGTCATAAATGTCTGTAACGCCACACTGCACAGCGAGGTGCAGACACCTGAGACACCTAATATAAAGATGAAGGTGGGCCCCGATTCTTTCATCCATATAGCGCATCGGCTGCAGTGAAGACTGTGCCACGTACCACAGAAAATAAACCAATCAATAACATCCTCTGGCTCTAGTCCAGCTCATGGGCAATTTCAATATACACAAAGATATTGTCTGAAAGAATATTTTCCTCATTAGGAAGCAGCAAGTACACGTTGCTTCTGTACTAGTCTGGTGATATGGTGGGAACAGCTGCTTTTAGTTTATATACTCCAACCAACCAAGCACTGTTTTACAACACACGCTAAAAACGAGTGCTCGGGTAACTACTTTACATCTATGATTACAAACTCCTAAGCTTCTATCAGTACCTGCTTCACCTGTTGCACACGTAATTATGAACTTGCCCAAATAAAAGTGATTTCTGTGTTAAAGAAGAGCCTACATCCTCGCTAGGGAGCCCTGCATTCACAGTTTGGAATTATTTGACTCATGATTTACTTTCAGGGCGGAAAGAAGTAGGATGTGTTGACATAAAGAGAGCAGGGCAGCTATAAGGAACTATTAATTATGACTCAGAGGCTTTAAATGCAGTTTTTAATTTCAAGGTTCAAGGTTCAATGCACAACGGTGCATTTTCTTTCGTCTAAAACAAAACCATGAATGACGTGTAGCACTACACACAGAAGTGAAGGTGCACAGTGATTCACTCGTAATAAAGCCTCCCAGCTGGGATTAGGTCACTTTAAACCATTTCTGACAACACAAAGACCGTCCGAGGCTGGTACCTGTCCAGGGCATCCTTGAGCTCCTCGGTCCTCTCCTCTCTGGTTGGGTATGGAGCTGCCCTCCGAAACACCCGCGGCTGTGGAGCACTGCACAGCACAGGAGGCGGTTTATAGGCCGCTAATTGACAGCGTTTCACGTTTATGTATTATTGTGAGCTAGCAGCTAATGCTAACCTCGCTACGGAAAAGCCTGGAAACTCACCTTCCGTTCGGGTTGCCGGATGGCCGCCGACCACCCGCAGGTGATTTCACCCAAGACGACATTTTGCCTGCCTTTAAACTTCACCTCAGCAAAAGGCAGCTTCAAAGCACACGTAGAAAAAGACGCCCTCCTGGTGCTACTCCCCCGATGTTACCAGATACCAGCCCGTGGTGATGCACAGGGAGGAGGGGAAGAGCTCTTCTTCTGGCTTTACTGCTCTCACAGTTTGCAGGTGCACCATCGCCCCCTGCGGGAGGAAGTCGGAATGACATTAATTATCATGCCTTTGAAACGTCTAGCAGCTTCTAGCTCTTTATTTGCAGATTGCAAGTGATTTGTAAACAAATTGGCAGAAACTAAATTACAAAGTAACTCATTATAGGTGTTAAATTCAAAACTTAAAAAAATATTGACTAAATAAGGATGTAAAAAATACATATACATAGTGATAATAATAGTGAAATACATATATTAATAAATAAATATGTGAGATATAACTCAATTAATTAGTTGAATTAAAAATACAGATTTCAATACAATATTTACATTTGACCACTGCTGTTTATGGTCATATCAGATTCTTCTTCTTCTTCTTTCAGCTGCTCCTTTACATTAATCATCCCCCTCCATCTCACCCTATTACTAGCATGCATCTCTGTCACACCAACCCACAGCAAGTCCTCCTTTCTTTGTGATCTTCCTCCTTTCTTCCTACCTGTCAGCTCCATATTCGGCATCCTTTGTCCAATACATGCACTATCCGTCCACTGCACACGTCCAAAAATACTTAAGTCCAAATCACTCAATTTGAGTATTTTCTCTGATATACTCATTTATAAGCTTGTCCATTCAGGTCACTCGCATCTTCAGCCCTACCACCTTCAGCTCCACTTCCTGTCTTTTTGACAGTGCCACCGTCTCCAAACCATCCACTCTTGCTCCTATCCTTCCATCACAAATCGCCCCCGGCACTCATTTCCACCCAGTCCAACCTGCACTACCAGTTACTTTGGATGGTTGACCCCAGGTTATAACGGTTATAAACCCCTCCACCTTCATTACCTGCTTAGTTTTTCTTTCATTTACATTTGTTAGCCTGTAGTGCAGCTTTTCAAAATTAGCCATGTAAAAAAAACAATGAAACAGTGTTAAATCCAGAATTGAATTCAAAATCCTGCTCCTCACATACAAGGTCTTAAATAATCAGGCCCCATCTTATCTTAATGACCTTGTAGTACCATATCACCCTATTAGAGCACTTGGCTCTCACACTGCAGGCTTACTTGCTGTTCCTAGAGTATTTAAAAGTAGAATGGGAGGCAGAGCCTTCAGTTTTCAGGCCCCTCTTCTATGGAACCAGCTTCCAGTTTGGATTCAGGAGACAGACACTATCTCTACTTTTAAGATCAGGCTTCAAACTTTCCTTTTTGCTAAAGCATATATTTAGGGCTGGACCAGGTGACCCCGAATCCTCCCTTAGTTATGCTGCAATAGACGTAGGCTGCCGGGGGATTCCCATGATGCA
>VVHJ01035398.1:0-13139 GCA_015107715.1 Tylochromis polylepis
ATTGACATTCAAAAAAAAAGAAAAAAAAAAGAGGAGCTCTCTCGTTCCCTTTTTTTGTCCATTTTCCGCTGCCGCCCCCTCCCTCCTCTGAATGCACGCACACACCGGCCCGGGCCAGTTGAGGACTCCCAAATCCTAACGGGCATCGAGGCTGGCACACGGCGGGGCACCGAGAGCTCTCTGCCCGCTCTGACTGCCCTGCTGCACCGCTGGTGGCGGCGGGCTCTTTCTCCCTGAGGCGTCCGCCAGCGAGACTCTGCGAGACTTTCATGTGAGATTAATTGATGTATAATTAATGTGTATGAATGATATGTCGGTTTTGAAGTTTCTGCTCTAGTCGTGCTCAGGGGAGGCTACGACTATAGCCACATTGTGATGCCTGTCTACTCACGAGTGTCGGCAAATACAGGCTTTTTAGCCCCAAACGGCTGCAAACTAAAGGCCACCCAAGGCTGGCGTTTATTACACGTGACTCAGAGCCTTGTTTGTGAGTTGTGTGCATGTGTGAAGTGTTTTTACTTCTGCCAGTGTTAGCCTTAGCTTTAGCCTGCTACTTGCTAACAGGCCACCTTTAACCTCCCCAAACCAGGAAACTGAATATGATTAGGCAGTGATTGATGTTGACATCAAAAGCCCGTGTTCACGTGGTTACTCGGGTTTATTATGTGGCACCAGATTGACTGCGGTAATCTAATGTTGGTGTTTGAGTATTAGCAGCAGCATGTGGTTAGTTTGCATAAACCAGAGTATATTTTTGCGGGGTTTTTTTGGTGCTGGAAAATAATTTTCAAAGTTATATTGAAACACACACACGCAGTCACACACTCTTTTTTTTCTTGTGGAGTCAAAGCACATAACGGGGCACATGGGGAATACAGGGCAAGGGTCAAGTAGTGTGAGTTAACTCTCCTTTTTTGTTTCTTGGAAGTTATTGTGACCTCTGACCTGTGAGGAGGAAAAGGTGCCTGGTAGGATATCCCTGTGTGACACGACATGTCAATGCAGCAGTGTGTATGGAAACCAGCTTGCATGAAAGAAAATGTTCTGCTTTTAAAATGTTGAAACTTTTATCACCAGTGCCAGCATATTATTATCATTATCAGCAACTGTGCACACTGTCACTCGATGCGTTCTCTGCTTTATTTTTATTCTTTTTGTCTTTGAATACTGTGGGGAGATTTTATTTATTTATTTTTCAGCAGACATGCTTTGTCTTGGCAGCTGCTTATTATTCATATGATTGCACATATTTACACCTGGAAACAGCCACAGACATCTCACCATTGGTCGCTGAGATGCTCCACTGGGACATTTGTCAGTTCAATTGCTTGCTCAAGGCCACGGGAAGTGCAGATGTTAGCGGAGCAGATCACGCATTTTTAGTGCCATGCAGAGGTCAGAAACAGTCATTTTTAGACTTTCTTTGCTATGAAAACACTGTTCTGTAAAGACAGCAACCCACATGTCCCAGTAAGATCATTGTGTTCTTATTAAAGGAGAAGTAATGCATGTAAACAAATCCTGGATAGGACCCAAATTGCGCTGAGTAAATATCACTCCGAGCTTCTACGGTTGAATTTTAATTGCACTTATTCAATGCATATTGATTTCTTTACATCGACACAAGCTGTCAAGCCACAATAACGTGTCCAGGTACAATAGCAAGGCACCACCTAACTTTCTTATTGCCAAAGCGTTATCGATTCAAAAAGAAAAGGTAGGAGAAAACTAACCTATACACAATGCACTTGGTAACAGAGACCTGATATAATGAGACTGTTTTTTTACAGAACAAATTGTACAGAGTGCTCCCAATCCAATAATCCGTCTGTGATCATAATTGTCCTCGTACAGAACAGGACTGCACAATTAATTAAGTGTAATTATATTGTCGAGCAATTTACACAATTAATAAACAAAGTAATATTTAGCAATTTTAAGGCATTATATTCCACTTTATGTGGTGGCTACTGTCGAAATCTATATATCTGTATATAAAAATGCCGATAGCCAAGACTGATCTGTGCATGTTAGATCAAGCCTCATTAAAACAAAAATTAAAATGCCTTTGATGTAATGTGTGGCAGTGGAGTTGTAAGTAATCACATTTTACTCTTCCCTTTCAGCCCACTGTCATAGTTTTCATGCCTGCATCAATCAGATTTAATTAGTCACTATAAACGTAATTAATTATGATAGAATTTTGATAGCCCCCTATTCTCAGAGCTATCCTTATGTAGGCGTAAGGCAGGAGCTCAGGACTGCTTTAGTCCAATTTGTTCACCCTTTATTTTTCAGCCAGGGGAAGGTTTGCTGAGCGTGCATGCCACAGCAGCGCCCTGCTTCACATTCACACCTGGAAGCTTCACATAGTACAGCCACTGCCTTTTATTACCGGCCAAGGAGAGGCTCAACTGAAGGAGTTATGGTTTAAAGGGAAAAATCCACCTCGAGATACAGTATTGTTTTATAATTTTGATGGAAGCCATTCCAGGAGTGAGGTTAGTTTGTGAAAAGTTGTAATTTTCTTGTTTTGTTAACCTTAGCTTTGCAAAACCTTTGTCAACGTTTCCCAGAAGAACTCCCGGTGATTAAAGCGCTGGTCATTTTTGGGCTGTATGCTGAATGTGCAGTTATGAAGTGGGTTTGAAACTAGAGGCATTGTCATGTGTCTTGGCTTGTCCTTATGACAAAGTTATAGCTGTTGTCACCACTTCAGCAAAGTTAGAGGTATTGCTGCACATCAGATTTTTAGGCTGAATCTGGTTCCATAGAAATCTGCATGTCTGCCTTTTACCCACTTTGTGTTATTGTGAAAGAGTTAGTCAACAAAAAACAACCCACCCCTTAAAAGTGGAGTCAGTAATTTTTTGAGGTTATTTAATAGAAAAAAAATTGTACTCATCAATATACATACATTAGTGAACAATTATGTCTTCCAACACATTGATGCGTTCTCCTAAACGTATAAACTTATATTAATCAATTAAAAGAACTGATTAATATAAATTAAAAATACATAGGAGTAGGTTTGTGGAAGTCACCATGTTCCTTCACGGTATCCTAAAAATCACAATTTCCCTCTGATAAACAGTTTGATCACGTTCTCACATCTTATGAAAGTTTATTCTCTAAGACTCCAACAAAGTTACTTCAGAGATAGTTTGACTAACACCGACTAATAGCAACTAACAGCGGCTAACAGCGACAAAAACAACACTACGGCAGTATGGCTGTCATCGGACAGAAGTGAGCTTCTTTGACACACTGACCTGTATCCTTCTCTTTTCACAAAGTTTTACAACCTCTTTCAGAGTAAATAAAGGTAGACACTTTTCAGCCAGCATTGACAGCTGAGGTAAACAACAGCTTTCCACAGATGGGGGGAAAAACTCCGGGGCGGACCCGGTCCAAACTGTTGCAGAAACACGCCAGCTGGCCGCAGCAATTGTGGGATACAGTCTAAATTTAATGTTCTAGATATGTTGGCTGATTAAAACATGTTTGTCCTGCAGCGGCCACCGTAGCTCGTATAATGGAGTTGAATTGGGAGGCGTAAGAAAGCAGAACTGAGTTAACTGCAGTCTCCTAGATGTCAAAATTTTACACACTCACTTTTAATTTATGTAAACTTTGTTGTTGCCACTTCGACAGTTGGTCAACTTTTTTTTTCTTGACAAGAGAAAAACATGGACATATATGATGGTATCAGTATTGTATGAGTATCTGTTTGTTTTTGCCCATTTATCATCAGTTTCCTTGCCCGGTTTCCTTGCAAAGTGGTGCTTCCAATCTCTTTGCAGGTTTATTTGTTCTATAATAGTTTTTTCAATAATAACGCCTATTGGGAAGTAGGCAGATTCTGTTTTACACTTGGATCACTGCATTTGAACCCAATCATGTTGGTTGTTAGTCTCCTGTAAAAAGAACGAACTGATGGTGGATGCCTCTAGCAGCGTGACCCAAAGGAAAAAGCTGTCCAGCATAGTCACAACAGTCTGTCAGTTACAGGCTTTAGACCCTGTCGGGCTTGCTTGTAAGATTTCCATCTCTGTTTGTAGACCAATTTGGAGTATAAGCTACTGTTGCCTTTGCTCAGCTTAAGTCTGGGACTTTATCAGAAACGTAACACTTTTTAGACAAAGTGCATTGTGATATCTTAATATTAGCGATGGGCAATAATGTTAGTTCCAACATTAACATAATTACATTACTGTTAGTCATAGGTACTAGGCACTGCCTTAATGAGAACTTAACAGTTATCATCAATATGTGTGCTGGCCAGGTTATGATATCTGTTTAATATGTTAGCGTCATTGAAACTGAAATTTCAAAATTTCATTTCTCATAAAATTTTCGGTGTTGGGAACTTTAGGGAACCTTATTTGGGACCCGCCCCCCCTCGTAGATGCTTTTTTGCTCCTTTTGTTGGAAGTCGCTGAATGTCATTGACTTTCTCTGGTCTCTGGTTGCCATGTTGCTGCTAGTCGCTTAAATGGGCAGATTAAAGTGAACAAAATCACTCAGAATTAGAGTGCATTTTTAAGAGAGAAGATCTTTAACACACATAAAGGCAAAGTTAGTGATGTAGTTAGTAAAGCAACTGCGAAGCTGCCACTTTAAGTAAACTAAACAATGTGATATGTGACTATGTGGTTAGAGAGGATTTCTTTCAGGGTATCTAAAAGTCCACAATTTGTTCCCTCGCTGTCACTTCTGCAGAGCAGAGTCAGTGTATGGAAAGTCCATAGCCTACGTCTTTTACAGCTACATGTTATGGCCTTGCCTCCTGCTGTATTTGGTACGTCAGTGAATTGTCTTCAGTTTTTTGCTTTGTAGATTTGCTGGGTTTTCCCACAAGATATGAAACTGGAAAACATTCACTTTCTGTCACCAGCTGAGCACCACCCACTAAACATGTATTTGCCATTTATGAGCATTAAAAAGGGCTATTGTGCTTGAGATAAGTGGCGACGGAATTTCCTGTAAGGGGATACATTTTGTTTATGATGGCTATAAGCCCTCTGCCCTTCTTTGTTCACTCCAGGCTGAATGGATAACTACCAAAGTGTAGTGCTGGGGAAGTAATGCATCAGCATTTCTTATTCAGCATTTGTCTTTGCTGACTTAATATTGTTCAATACAGCTGCACAACAAAATCACTTGTTAAATCAGATCATGACTGTAATCACTGGAGATACTTGAAGTTTGACTTACTGTTTTAAGCCTGGCCTGTGGCTTTAGAAAATCTAGATGGAAGACTTCGGTCAAACACAGATTGAGAATAAAAAGCAAAAAGTAAGGCTGGGGAGTCAATCAAACTTTACTTCGGCCTTCATCGATTATGAAAACAGTATGATAATTTTGTCTTGTTAATAATCCAGTGCACCCATTGTCCATTACTTTTTTCACTCCCTAAAAGCCCACATTCACTCCTGGCCAGGCTGTAGAATATTTCACATTTTTCCAGTTCACATTAACTAGAAAATCATAATTGAAGTTTAATAAAATCCACTGTGCAAAAGACATTTTTTTTAAGTTCACTTAATGCAGAATGGCTTCGAATCCTGTTTGAAGGCAAATGGCATGGCATAAAGAGCATGTGTATCCCCGTGGCCTTCTAATCGACAAGGGTGGAGAAAAGCTGTGGTTCTTATGTCTGTTTTGTCTTTCTTATTGTTTTTTCTTATGTCGGTTTTGTTGTTGTTGTTGTTGTTGTTGTTGTTGTTTTTTGCCTGTTTTTGATTTCTGCTTATTGCAGTTTTAAACTATTTCACATGTGATCCATTTAAAAACTTAATTTAGTCTACCAGAAAAGTTTGTTCTTGGTTATTAAGGCAAAATACGCTACATTCCAAATAATCATCACAGTATTGTGAGATGGTAGCATTTTGAATCATTTAACATTTACCTAAGATCTGAGTACAGTGTGTACTCAGGTGTAAAGGCGGTTCTAGGAACTTGCATTTGCCATTCCTCAGTAAGGTAAATAGTAAGTCAGGTAATATAAATTAATAAAGAAAGCCATAATTTGCAGGCCAAGTGGTGTGGTGGTGAAGGAACTTGTAGTATGAAGTAACTAATGACAGTCAAATTGTCTTTTTATATTGTAAACCAGAGATTAATAAATAGTCTTCTATAACATGACCTCTTTGTGGTCAGTAGTTGAGATTATAGGGGATCTAGTTTACTGAGAAATAATCTGAAGATGTGTCTACATAATAAAACTGTAATCAGTCTGTTTATGACCTAAAGTGAGGGAGGGGTTAATCAGACTTTGAGTAATAATGACCTACAGAGTTCTAGACCTTTTCAAGCTTACAATATATGTCAGGTGAGCAATTTCTTATTATCAAGATGGTTTTTTCTTTTTCTGTTGATTCCAGCTGACGAAGTTATCCAGCAGTTCTGTCAGATTTGTGATCAATATTAGATCAGAGTTAGGAAGACTCTTGAATATTACATGAGGAAGGGCTGTCCAAGATACAATGATTTTGACTTTTTAAAAAGTCACTAAAAGGCTATGAAACGCACAGTGAGGTGGACTGTAATCTGATGACCACTCGTGTGAGGGACAGGTGTGTTTGGCAGTAAGTTGTGATGAAAAAATCTGAATCCAGAAATTGAAAACCAAGTACCTACCTTATAAGCTCTTTGCATCAGCGCACTTTGATGATTTATGCAATTACATCCAGGTTTCTATTATCATTCCTGTGACAGTTCAAATAAGCAACAGGGATCAGTCATGCTTGTCCCATTCTGAATTGCAGATAGTTTTTTGTGTCAAGGCTAGAAATGGGAATTGATAAGATTTTGTAAATTTCATTGATGTGATGTGCTTATTGATCTGGTTCTTTATCAATTCTTGGCTCAATTTTATGTGAGAAAATAAGTACACCTATGCAGGTTTTGTTGTCAGAACAACTCCTTTATTATCTAAAGTCCCAAACAGAGTATTGCCTAATGCTAGTTGTAGCATCAGTCTATCCATCAGCATCTGAGGTGGAGGAAATGAGAGCATGTTTGTGTGGCATTTGTTTTAATTTAGGCATTAAGCATGGCGTTAATGTTATAATAATTCAGCTTTTTTTAGCGCCAGTTACCAATGAGCAGCACTGTTGGGCAACAGTAGCAATAGCACTTGTTCTACATGTATTTAGAGCGTCACATGCGTGGAAGTGACGCTCACCTTGTGTGTAAGATGTTTCAGCATGTTGCTGGTGTTTCCATCCCTACTTGAAATAATCACTTTGCAGTCATTGCAACCAGAACTGTTTTCATCTTTCTTAGTGAAATCAAGTCATGTTTGCAGAGAGGAGCCGCTTCTTCCTCTCTGCCATAACTCTTTTATGTGGTAGCACTAGACACGTGTATGATGTGGATTTGCAATCAAAGTGCACACTGCTAGCACCTGCAGGCATTGATAAAGGAATTGATTAGCTCAGAGGCATACAAATCTGATACTTTGGAACATTTGAAACTAGTTCTCAAGTGGTGCTGGTTCTTAGTTCATTGAGAACCTCTTAAGTTTTTGGGTTTTTTTTTTTTTAGTTCCACATCACAAGCAAGACCTTTGAGTAACTTAGGCCTCAGTCATACAGGCCTAGAGACCAGTTGGCAACAACCTGGCAACCTTTGCTTGTAGTTTGCAGGTAGAACACCCACTTCTTTGTCATTTGATTTCACCTCTTTGAAGCCAATTTCACATTAACGACTGCAAGAAACACTTCCCAGCTGGTCATAGAATGCACATTTCTTCCTAGCAACCAGAAGTTGCCAGATGGTTGCTAGGTGGTCTCTAGACTTGTATGACTGAGGCTTTACCTATATGGTGATTGGTCAAGATGCTCAGCTGCACACTGCTGCAGCACTGATGACTGACAAAAATAATCCACGTAAACTTTTGCTGTGTAATATCAGCGAATCACCATGTAGCTGACCAAAATCAAAAAACATGCAACACTGACTAAAGATTTAGCTTGCATTTCATGTTAAATTCCTATGTTGAGTTTCTACACTGGCTAAAGCAATGTGGCGAGAAAATGAAGAAACTGCTGCAGCTGCACTATTCTATCCACGCCACATGTAACATAACGACCTTATAACTCGGTGTTTCATGTTCTGTCTCGTTGCAGTTGTTGTTGCTGCAAGTGTCAAATGCCATTATGTCATGTTAGCATTTTTATTGGTGGTTAAAATGAAAACAGAAAAAAACACAGTCGAAGGTAAGTAGGTCTTGGAACAGCTCCTCAGGGGGCACTTACTAGAGCCCCAGCAATAAAAGATTTTTAAGCCTGATGCTGATTTGATGATATATCTGCAAGTGTGGTTTTTTTATTTTTTTTTTTTTATTTCAGACATATGTTAGCAAATCCTGTTTAATTTGTTATTTATTTATTTATTCTTTAATGCTCTGTCCCAGGCTTCGCAGATCAGTTTTTGTGTATTTTCCTTTGTCTGCCAATAGATGACCAAATGGCTAATATCGACCGACAATATCAGCCCGCCGAAAAATCGGTGGAGCTCAAGTAGTTACCCCTTGGGAATCCCAAGAAGTCTTAGTTCCAAAAACACCTACAGTGGATCTACTGGACAGAGGACGTTGAATATGGAGGTGCCAGGCAGGAAGAAAAGAGGAATCCCACAAAGGAGGTTCATGGATGTAGTGAAGGAGGACATGGAGTTTGTGTATTTGTGTGACAGAAGAGGATGTTAGGAATAGGGTGAGAGGGAAGCAGATGATCTGCTGGGGCAGCCCCAGAAGGGAGCAACCTAAAGAAGAAGCTGTATATATGATATTTTCTCACTGTGACCTCTAAGTGTCTGCTGCTGGATCACTGTAAACACTCCCACAAATGTATGAGGAGAACCGGAGTTAGAAAGCTGGTGTGTAGGTTCTAGGCTTGGTCTGTGATTCTTCCTCACAGTGGAGGAACGAGGCTAATCAGTTTCCTATTAGTGATTTGTTTGGGTTTGTAGCCAGGATAGGAGCTCATCATCATCATCATCTACTCACCACTCGCTGCGCTCCAAATACTTGTCGGTGTCAGCTAAGCTCGGCCACCATCCATCACTCGGAGGCCACAATCCTCTATATAATGCGTTTGTTCAGTGGAGTCGTGACTCACCTTTGTGCTCTCGTCTGTTTACTTCTGCTCTGTCATACTTGGCGTTAGAGTAGTTCTGTGTTTGTATTGTGCATTTATAAACAAAACAAAAAAAGTGATGCCTTCAGTCATGAGAAACCCTGATTTTAGAGATAAAGTCCTGCTTTATTTTATTTCTTTTTGGTACTTTGACAGTTCCTTCACTTTTGATCACAAGCCTCTTTGTTGGATGGTGACGAAGACGAGTGAAATAGATGAGTTATGTAAGAGACTGTGTTTTGACTGGGAAGCAACGACAAGAAAATAACAAAGTAGGCCAAAAACCACCAAAACAGTTTATTAACTGTGAATTAGATGTAATGGAACAAGGATTTTTTAAAAGAAAAAAGATAAAGGCTTATGTAACTGTCGCTGGTGGCCCCAAATTCTCTTTCATTAGAGTTTTGAATTAAAGTTGTTTACCAAATACTTAATTCATTAATCATCATACACTTTACTTACCCCATTTCTTTATTTTAAGTCTCTTTCGTCCCTCCTTAACTCTGCCTTGCCTGTTTTTTGCATATTTTCCAGTTCTTCTTTGCGCTCTTATCTCATAACTCATTTATTTAGTTTCCTCTGCTCCTGTTACGCTGCCTCATTTTATCGTCTCCTTTCCATCACGTCTCTCATTTTTTTCCTGTACCAATTCCCAACTCTCCTGACCTTCCTGCCAATTACCTGTATGTCCCCATCATCCCTTCATCTACCTTCCTTCCAGATAATTCCTTTCCTCCATCACCCACTCCTTTCTTTATAACCTTCCAGTGATCCTGTTATCCATCCTCTAACTTGTTTCTACTTCCTGCAGACCCTGTGGTGCTGGGCAGAGCGTTATGGCTCAGACGCTGCAGATGGCGATCCCTAACTTTGGCAACAATGTCCTAGAGTGTCTGAACGAGCAGCGGCTGCAGGGCCTCTACTGTGACGTCTCCGTGGTCGTCAAGGGACATGCCTTCAAGGTCAGAATTGTGTTTTTTGACGACTTCATTCAAACTGATATAGCTGGCAACGTTTTTGTTTGACCAGAATACAAGCAGAATCTAAAGAGCATATTTAAAGTTAAAAGTAATTTGTCTATTTATGTCTCCACATAGCTTACTCCCATTGCCAAGACCAGTCTTGTTGTCTGTGCATCCATCCACGCTGAATACAACTCTTTACTCCATCTATTCTATTTACTTTGAATTTCTCCAAATTTGGCAGAAATGTGCACTCTCACTAAAGTATGAAAGGATCTCAATGTCACTGTGACATTTCAAAAGATGCTTTTGCTTTTAACTGAAGAAATCTTTTACCGATTATGACAAGATTTAACACAAATGTCTGAGGATGACCAAAATGCAGACGCACTAGTGTTATACATTTTTTGACATCATAACTGAAAAAGAGAAGAAGAGATTGTGGCCATATTTCGTCAGTGGACAGATGATGAACTGGTGACATTGATCTTTGGTGTCAGCTTATCAAATTCCTTTACAGTTGTTTTTAGGGATGTAGTTGTTTGTTATTTAGATGCTGACTCAAAAAAGCTCAAACATTATCAAGGTTGGCGAACTGATCTGTGGGACTCATCTGTTCTTTGCAGTTAATTCTGTGTTGTTCTGTGTTTGCTGCACTAACAGAAAAGTGTCACACACTATATCGCCAACAGTATTCATCGAATCGTTGAATTCAGGTGTTCCAATCACTTCCGTGGCCACAGGTAGTGCTGTGCGATATTACGATATATATCGTACTACGATATAAAAATGTCTACCGTACGATATATACGATAGAGTGCTCTATCGTAATTTTAACGTGTAACATGTTCGTTACGTTGCACGTTAAAATTACACGTTGTACACTAATGTAATTGCAGCATATGCTACTACTTAGCGGTAGCATTTTACGTAAATCGCAAGGTTTACGACACTGACAGAAGAGCATGGACATGAATAACATGGCGGAGATGGAGATTTCCTCCGAAAGCTTAGAGGAGCGCGGGGCCGACAATACAGACAATATAGAGCCCGAGGAGGAAGTGGTGCCAAAAAGAGGCTGTCGGGGTTCAATTCAATCAGCGCATATATATATATATATATATTTTAAGGAAAAATACTATATCACAATATATATCGTTATCGGGATATAAAATTACATATATCGCGATATAAAGTTTTGTCCATGTCTCACAGCTCTAGTCCCCAGTAGACCTTTTTTGCTTTCTTCTGACCACTACTCATGCTAGGGCCTTCATTTGGGTCGCAGTTTCCTCCAGGACCCAGGTCAGACTGACTACTTTGTCTTTTCAAATATTTATCTTTTGCTATAATGCGCCTTCTTCTGTTTTACTGGCAGTTGGCAACCCATTTAATTAGAGCAGGTAGTTGTGTTGCCCTCTAGTGGAAGAGAATGTAATTGTTCTGCCCTGTTACTCATGCCGGTGGTTTAGAGTACTAATCAGGTGGAACCAGATAATCGTCCGCGGCACAGTGGTTGGGAAACATTGCTCTACAACATATTGTTTGTTATGGTCTGAATTATGTAAAGCCTTTAATTTTCTGTCATACAGGTCAAAAGGGAGGAAGCGGTGACTTATTCTGCAGTGAAGACAAAGGGCAGAAAGTGACCCCGGAGGCGTCTACAGTAACGTCAGCTAAACTCACCAAAAATAAATCAGAGGAAATGAAAGTTCTCCAAATACCACTGCTTTTATTTAAGCCCGCTGTTGTCAGAGACAAACGTAACCTTGTATCTTTATTAGCTTCAAATACATACAAACATGAAATATGACAGCATTACTGTAAAATACATAAGTACATCTAATTAAAGAAGCAAAAAGCTTGTTGTATAATTGTGCGTGTGAGTGTTTTTGACATGTTATTTAATTTGTCAGCTGAAGTCATCCATAAATTAAATTGTCCTCATCTTGGGAACAGTATACGTAATATATCGTTGAGTTTGACTGACTCGTTCTTGATTTTTGCAGAATATTGAGATTCTGGTGTTCAGTTTAGAGTGCCTCTGAGTTTTGTTACTTAAGCTCTAGTTCTTAGTTCTTGTTTAATTTAGTTCCCTTTTGTGTCCAGTCTCTTTCCTCGGGGTGTCTTCCTCAGTGTCCACAGTGTGTAGTCAGTCATGTCAGAATTATATTAGAATGTGAAAAGACATTTTATACCTTGTACCTATACCCTACTTAGAACTGCAACTGCAGGGAGACAAACACAGGAAGTAAGCAGATGCACAAAGAGAACCACAACACACTACTCAGCTGGGTAGCTCTTCTGTGTGGAGACAGCCCCCCTTGAATTATTTTTGCGTAATACCTATTTGCAGACACGGATGTGATGAAATCCAAACTCATGACAGTATGGGTGGTGTGTGATGGGCTCAAACAGAAAACAGCAGTAACATAAAGATAGCGAAATACTTCACAATGTGCGCCTGCTGACAGAGAATGGTGCAGAATGGCTCTTTGGAAATTATTTCTGGTTTTTGTGCTTCAGTTTGAAGGTAAATCTGTTTTTGTCATGATGCTAGGCCCAAAAATAAAGGCTTGTTTTCTGTTTCTTCCATTTGTCACCGCGGATCTGCATTTGGGTCCTCTATCCTGCAATACCATGACTGTTTATGTTAAATTTCTTTGAATAATTTAGCAGAAATGATGCAGAGATGCCACTTTCATAAGCTTCTGTATTAAAAAAGAGTAGCTAGTATTTGGGAGAAAAAAAAAAAGAATAGTAATTATGACTGAGTTATATTTGAATCTATTCTCAGCTTTATGTAGAATTCATTTAAAATGAATCCTGACTTTGGATTACATGAGATGTACCGTAAAGGGAGATATAATTAAAAGTTATTCTCATAGGAACTCATGCACTAGATGTGTGGAATGGCTAATTTCCTTCATATTTTTGCAAACGTTAAAGTCTGCATTCATTATTTATTTGATCTATTCATTTTTTTTTTTTTAAATATGAAGATTTATGTTATTCATCCTTTTCTTTGCAG
>VVHJ01035399.1:0-22580 GCA_015107715.1 Tylochromis polylepis
TGCTGCTGGGTTGTTGCCCTCCTACGGCCTCCTCCACGTCTCCTGATGTACTGGCCTGTCTCCTGGTAGCGTCTCCATGCTCTGGACACTACGCTGACAGACACAGCAAACCTTCTTGCCACAGCTCGCATTGATGTGCCATCCTGGATGAGCTGCACTACCTGAGCCACTTGTGTGGGTTGTAGACTCCGTCTCATGCTACCACTAGAGTGAAATCACTGCCAGCATTCAAATGTGACCAAAACATCAGCCAGAAAGCATAGGTACTGAGAAGTGGTCTGTGGTCACCACCTGCAGAACCACTCCTTTATTGGGGATGTCTTGCTAATTGCCTATAATTTCCACCTGTTGTCTATTCCATTTGCACAACAGCATGTGAAACTGATTGTCAGTCAGTGTTGCTTCCTAAGTGGGCAGTTTGATTTCACAGAAGTGTGACTGACTTGGAGTTACATTGTGTTGTTTAAGTGTTCCCTTTATTTTTTTGAGCAGTGTAGTAAAGGCAGTAGTAGGGGTGGCATGCTTCACCTTGTAATTAACAGTGGAGGGATAATAGCTGTTTCTTGTGCATTGCATCCCTAAGATATAGAAAGACAGATATAAGATATGTCATGATTATTTGCTGCTACGTCCAGAATTTACCAAGTGCTATTATAAAGTTCCCACCATAAAAAGGAAAAGAAAGAAAAAACACCTGATTTTAGTTTGATTAATCTACCCTATCTTTGTCCTCGCCCTCTTAGGCAGCTCAAGTGGTGATGCTATTTTTAGATCATTCTTGGAAGACCCATTTCAACCCCTCACCCTCATGCATTTGCAGTGCATGCTGGATCCTTCAGTGGACAAAACCATGGCTCTTGGGAGAGGAAAAAAGTTACTTTTAGGATTTTACAGTAGAACTTGGCATTGATAGGCTGACCCTAGGGGGTGAATTTACAGTTCAGGATTCTGTGAATGCCAAAAAAAAAACTAGTGAGCATGCTCCTTGTCACTCTCCTGACCAAATGCACTGCCGTTAGGTTTGGACACTGTGGTCGCTTCCACTGAAACCTGCCGTTTTGTGATATTGAAGTTATTTGCTCTCTGCACATCAACTTCATGGTGAATGAGGCTTCAACTGAGTGCTCTAAATATATGGAAGTGCTCCAGAGGCACACGAGGGAGTGATCTTGAAGGGGTATCAGCCAAATTTAAATCAGGTAATATTGTTTAATTTTATTGCTGAGAAGTCAAACAAGTTTGTGATCAGACTACTGAGGTATAAGAATTCCTAAAAGCACTTTCCCTCATTAAAAATAACTTTACTCCAACAGAAATAATGGCTTTAGAGGAGCATAACTTGTGAGGCTGACGGGGTTACAGCACCAGTGTTATGTTGCTAATTAAAGGCCTGGGACTTCTCCACTGAGAGATCTTGAAAACACATCTTGTAACCTTCCTTAATAACAGATGTTTGCAGTCAAGTCAAATCAAAACCACACAGTACTCCTGAAAAAGATCAAGAATAGCTGATTGTTACAGGCCCATTATTAAACATCAGCATTAACCGTTATCCAAAAGTTAAATCATTCTTATATACAGACTATAGCAGTCAAGTCATGGGCCGAATATGTGGCAGACTGCCACTGTTGCTTTAGTGCTGACCCTACATGACCCCTCCTCTCACTGACTGGTCTCAGATGGCTGACTCTTTTTTCTTTTCTTTTCTTTTTTTTGTCCTTTCTCACAAACACGTCTATCAATTTACACACATACATAAGTAGAATTCTCACTTAAACTCAGCTTTGTGCATTTGGCAGCTCTTTGACCCACTCAGGCACATAAGCACCCATCCTCAGTGGAGAAGTGTGGAGTCTGCCTAGCATGGTGCTGAGCCACTGACCTCATGAAGCTGTAGGTTAGATGGTGGGGTTAACACTGGGTCTCCCTCAGCTGCTCCCTGTTAATATTGCATCAGTGGAGTGCTGTTTTAAAGTGTCAGGAGAAGAAGTCTGATACCCACTTACCTCACCTTTACCGAGGCAGGAATCTACGCAGGTGACAAATTAAAAGAGAAATCTGAACCACTTCATCTTCTAGAATGAGTATGCCACCATTTAATGGGCAGGAGGGTCACTGAATGATTATGAAAATACTGTGACACATATTATATGGTCTTCACAGTCACTATGACTCAATTAAAATGAACACCTACTGGAGAAAGGGCATATTTTCTTTTCCAAAGCCTATCCAAGTCGTTTTTGGTGCCAAAATCCAAAGAAGTAGTTTTGAGGTCTAAATTTTAGCCAGCAAGAGAAACTGAAAGGAAAAGGCAGTGCAATGAAACTAAAATGCAAAACACAAAGGTCCAAACTGGAACCTTGTGTGACTTGCTTTACTGCCAGCCCTTCACCCTCCAAGTCTGGACTTGGTCTCTTTGTGAAAGAGGCCTGCTATCTCTTAGCATCTAATACTGGTGCAACCAGTGCATCAAGGTATCGACATGACAGGAAACCTTGTGCGTGTCTCTGCAACACCAGTGGTATTTGACAGAACAGCAATATTTGACACTCTGTGCTGAAAATATTTTGACAATTCAGGCTCTGGTTGTGTATGTGACCTTCTTGTATATCATGTATTGTATTCTTTGATTCCATTTACAGCTGCTTCATTCATTTGCCTCAAAGTTAACATTTGTTTAATCTGGAAGCCAGCCATTTTGCTTTGCCAACAGACATCACTGCCAGTTTCTTTCTGTGTGTATGCCGCTTTACAGAAGGCCTTCCACTACCATCATCATTAAACCAAATGAAGCAATATTTCTTCAAAGAATGTTTCACAGTTTGGTAGAGGCAAGTGCATTACAGCTGTTCTGTCAACATGTGGTGGCCCAACACCTTAGTAAGGCCCTAGTCACATAGGCTTAGAGACCGGTCAGTGGCTTCATCGTAACCTTTAGTCGCTAGAGTAAAATATGGATTCTCCAACCAGGTGACTACTGGTTGCTAGGTGATGTATTGCAAAGATGTATATGGTATTCCACTAAAAAGCTTCTTGAGATTGCTTTGGTAACCAACAGGTTGCCGCAGCCACCCAAAGTTTGCAGGGAAATACCAGTTTGTCTGCGAACACTCACCACCAACTCAGTAAGCAATTCGTGAAACTATGAAAAGCACGACACAAGCCCAAAAACAAAGACCATCCAGAGTAAAAGTTGCGCTCTACTGCTGCAACCAACATGTTTGAAAAGGCATGACTTTACTTTGAGGTCTCCATTTCCAGCATTCATTGAACTTTTTCAAGTTGCACTACCAGAAACCAGCAATTGACAAGTGTTTGCAGACATGTCAGTATCTTCCATGTAAATTATATTGGACTGCGGCAACAAAACATCAGACCTAAAGGTAAATGGCCTTCTTGGTAACCTGATTATAATACATTTTTAGGATACACTAAGTATTTGAACGAAAAACAAGTCATTACCATTTGAGAAAATGTCTGAAGAAAACAGCAGTGAGCTTACATGCATCCATTAAAAATTTGCCCTACACCTGCGCAACCATTGATGCACATGCCGCCCCTATTTCACTTCATTTGTTACACATGACGACGCTGCAGCAGGTGTTTCTGTTGTATACATGCAGCAAGTGTGTGACCATGAGGCTAAACTCAGATGGCGGCAGGGGGAATCAAAGAGCATAAGAAAGAGGGTGTAGACTGAGGGGATAATAGTGTTGTGTCACTCCGTGGTTTGCAGAAAAAGATGAAATGGGCTTTTAGTAGTCGAGGAAACTGAGGGAATCAAACACTTCCTGGCTTTAAAGTGGAAACAGTGGAGACTTCCTCCCTCATATGCAGGTAGAGGAGGCACCATCAGGGAGGAACAAAGACGCAGAGTCTAAACATGAGGCTTTACGCCATCACCACCTCTGACTTGGAGGACACAGAGGAAGCTTGTGTCTGCATCTGTGCAAGGGGGTGTGTGCGCTGGCTTGTTGGCCTCTCTTGGGGTGGTAACACACACCATGGTGGTGCGGGAGGGGGTGACCAGCTCAGCGGTGATTTCTGTGAAGCTCATTCCACAACCGGTCACAGGGTTAAGTGCCATAGTCATACACCCAAATGCAGACACACACACACACACGAACACTGGAGCCATTGAGTCGAATGCACAGAGTAGACGCCAGTGGAGGGGGTTCCTCTCTCTCTCTCTGTCTCACACACGCGCACAAACACGCAGACAGTCTTACACACACGCATGATAAAACGGGAGCTGAAAGGAGAGAGTGACCACACAGGCTGCAAGAGATTTATGACCGACATCCTTTGATTTCTGTGTAATTTGGAGCTATTGTACACACTGCACTGGAGTAATTAGAACAATAGGGAATTCTTCAGTGAGAAGCAGACAGCTTTAAAAGGTTACACCCCCCCCCAAATGATAACACAAACATTGTTTTTATTTACTTTTAGCTGTATCTATCCATGCAGAAATCTCAGCTGTGTCAAGATCTTATCATATTACACAATGTGTATGGCTAAATATCTACTCATGTATTCAGATGCTACTATCCATGGAAAAACCAGTAAACAGGTTTCTACTGATTCATGTTGATGTAGGTTGTTCATGTACGTGCACACCGACAACACCTGCCACTGTCTCCGAAGGCAGTTGATGAAATATTGTATCACTGACACACCATCAGTGTTTTCCTTTTATACTTTCTTTGCTAGCAATTTACTGTTCACTCAGTTGTTTTTCCATTTGCTGATTCCTTTTGTTTTCAGTCAGTGTTTAGTTAGGTTTAGGCTGAGTGAAATCAAATCAAATCAAGCATCAGAGTGGCAGCTGGTTCAATTCTTGATTAAAAGGAAAGGAAAAGTCCTTCATTTTTGCCCTTGTTACGTCCTTTAGCAAAGCATACACTGGACTATCCTTTATTAAAGGAAGGAGAAAATCCTTTAAAGTGACCCACCATTAAACCATTCACAAAGAGAAACAGACTGTAAAAATTACTGTTACTCTATTACTGCTACAAATAATGTGTTGTTTTTATTTTGAGCAGTTTGTTGAACTAACAGGTTTATTACATTCTTGTCCTGCATGAAACATTTTTGGATCATGGGTTTAGAGAAGTGCTCCAAAGATTGTATCTTAAAAAGATCAAAGTTAACATTTTAGCACAGAATAAAGCAGCACAGACATAGCTGAAAAAGTTTTGAAAGAGTTCTGAAAAACTTTGTAGGCGTGCAGTGTGGGCTCATGTTAACAGTCCATTAAAATCTGAAATGTCTTCTATGTCAGTGTAATGATTTATTGGCTGAAAATAGACAAAAAGCTTTAGAACTTAGAAACTATGATTCTTAGTGTGGTGTGTATTATCAACATACAGAAAGTACCGTGTAAAGATTTAAAATATCATGTCACATTTGACCTCTGACCTCTCCTTCAAGGTCAATAGATTGATTTTAAGGTCAAAGTCATAATAATGCTATATAGAGCTATTTAAAACTATGTTTCTCACTGATTCTGTTTGTATTGACAACATATAGGTATATAGGTGATGATATGTGGGGGTTGTGAATATCACACTAATTTACAATTTGAATACATGGACAACGTTCCTGAATAGGTTTTATTATTATTTTGGAAAACAAAATGAAATTGTAATCAAAAACTTTTTCCACTTGATATTTATTACTAGAAATGTAAACAATTTAACTAAACAATTAAATGAATGCTACACATTTATTATATCCACATAAATAAAATATAATAAAGAAAATAACAGAGTGTGCTGCCTTGGCAGAGGTTTGTGTTCTTGGAGTGCTTCTTGTTTCTTTATATTTTAATAGTCTGTTTGGTGTTTTGCTGTTTGGTACCATAACACTAGCATACACAAGGAAACGGAAACACTGGTGTAACTCCTGTACTGGTGTAACGCTAATAGTAGTAGTCTTAAATTTGAGCATATTGCCATATTGCTAGCTTTGAGGATTGTTGTTCATTTATTTGGCTGGACTTAGAGGACTTGTTGTCCTCTTTTCTTAATGCTTTGTGTCCATGTGAGCTGTCTTTCACTTGCTTACCTTTCATTGTCAGTGTATTGTCAGTGTATTGTGTTGTACATAAGACTCCTATTTAATTTTTATCTTTTTATCTTTATATTGTTTATATTGTTTTAGTGTACACCGAGGGCCATGGGAGCATTGCAATTTCAAATTCCTGTGTATGATCTGTACATATGGTCTTTGACGATAAAGCTGACTTTGACTTTGATTTTGACTATCCAGCCTTACAGTGCATTCTGGTAGCGTGCTGTTGTGTTTCGTGGAATGGGGGAACATGTCACCCACTCCTCATTTGCACAACTTCCTTGGTGTGAAACCTCCAGAAACTTCGAAACTTTGAAAAACTTCGAAAGCGGCCGTTGTTGAGTTTATATGAATATACAGTAGATGCAGCACCTGCAGGCCTTATATCTTGCCTCACATGGTTCCAGAAACATGTCACGCTGTGTTGTTTTCACAACTTGGAGGAAAGTTTGCAAACGAGCAGCCATGTTGGTTTCATTTTGAAATCAGGCAAAACGATCAGCCCAGTCAGGTACTGTTTGTGAGGCTGTAGGAGGCTGTAGGGGAGGGAAAGCACCTGTCAATCATTTACCACATATGTAGCGGCTTGCACATCCAGTGCTGGAAACAGATATGATTCATTGCATGCAAAAAAACCCAAAAAAAACCACATATACTGTAAGTTGAAATTATAGATAACACCACACCTTTAGGGGCAGGTTATGTATAAATTATATTTAAATTGCAGTACTCTTTCTTTTGCTGTAACAGACCCACAGACAGCTGGATTGTGGATGTGGTCCTGTGCAGCTCCAGAGGAAGCTAGTATGGTACTGTAGCTTGGCTGGGCTGCAGAGCATCTGTCTTTGTGTCTTTGTGTCTGGGGTAAACCCCTGCTGCTGCCGAGCTTTTGTCTCTTCCTGATCGGCTCTAATGCTGCAGCACTAATTGTTTAACACAGAAACACGTCTTTTCTCCCTTTAATGTTTTTGTTTTTATTGTCGTCGATGCATTTATTACAAAACCTTTGTGGATTTTGAACACGAGCCTCTCTCGCCTCTTCTCCTCCTCCTCCTCTCCCCCTCCACCACTCTCTTCTTCTTCTTCCCTTTCCTCTCTCTCTCTCTCTCTCTCTCGCTCTGATTTTCTTTCTCCAAAATGCCCGCCCTGAGAAAGGCAAGAAAAAAAAAGAAAATGTGAACATCAGCAAAAAACGGATGTCTGGCAAGTTGCATCATTTTCAGAAACAAACAGTGTGAAACCGTGTTAGCCAGCCTATTAGCATATATACATAAAGACCGTGTGTGCGTGCCCGTCTCCAAAATAAAAGGAAAACACAAAAAGAGGCAAACGTTACTCTCCGCTACCCGTGACGGAGGTTTCTCAAAGAGATAGAGCTCTGGGTAAACATGTGATCGCCACAGATCCAATCAGCTCAAACAAAGGGGATAAGCAATGGAGATGGGTGAATTTTATCATGTGTGTGTGCGCGTCTGTGTGTTCACTGTAATGTAGGTGTGCATCTGTACTGTAGTGTGCCATGTTGCTCGTAGTAAAAGTGCATAAGAAAAGGGAGAAGAGGAAGCCAGGCACCACTGTTATCATTTGCATCATAATGGTAAACTGATATGAATAGCGCCGACGCTAAGCTCTTAACATGCATGAAAATTGCTTACCTTCAAGAAATGTGTCGCCACTTTCATGTTTATGTGCGGGTATTGTTTTGTGGTTTCATCATACTTTTTCCTCACGACACACACACAGAAAAGTCTCACCGAGGTATCACTGCTTTCTGAAATTAGCAGCATGAATATGAATCAGCTTTTTCATTCCAGGTTTGTTACTTTCAAGTGTCAAATAAACACTGAAACTTTTAGCGCGAAAAACAGGCAGAGAGAGAGAGATGAACTGATACCATGAATAGTTTCTTAAGGTTAAAAAAAATCTTACTTTTGCCTTCACAACTCTTAAGCTTGACTCTGAATTTTAAGAGGCAGGTCATACCAGACACTTCTGCCTTGAAATGTTTTCACAACAACTTTTAAAAATTTGATTTTAGAGAATTGCACATTGTTTGTAACAACATTTATGGCTGTGAAGCTACAAAGAAACCTGTGATGGGCCGTCCAACAAACCTCCAGGGAAAATAAAGACTCAAATATGACCACCTAGGTCAGTCGTGCTAGGCTAATGCTGCCAAAAGAGAAATCTCAAGAGTTTAAATGTACATTATAATGCACAAACCATGCAAGGGACTTCAAGCTGACTTCAAGTTGACCTCAAAGAAGTGTAACAGGAATGACACAATTGGGTCAAACGGAAAGCAAAAGAAGACATTGCTCACCCCACATCCGGTTAGCTAGCTCCGCTTGTCATATAGTGTGCTAGCGAAGGTGTGTGTATATGCTCTCCCACGATCCATGGACTGCTGCTGAACATTTCATTCTGGGAAAAAATGGATGTTGCTGTAAATAAACAAGTGAATTTAACTTCACTCTTTCAACAGCACTTGAAGCCGCCATCGTTGAGAGCTAGCTAACAAGTGAGTTCCTGTTCTTCTTCAAGACAACAGTGCCTGTGCTGTGACAATGTGTGAATGTGTAAAAGGACGTAGAATTGTCCGATCAATTCAATATTTTTCATTTCAATTCAATCTTATTTATATAGCATATAGCACACATTCCAAGCGCCAATTGAAACTTAGCCTCAGACCCTCATGACTGAAAAACATTCAGTCTGTCTATAGTCTCTTATTTATCTACACATCTGTACAAGGAAGTGTAGATAAATAATTTCCAAGCCTTATTGCAAAATCAAATCAAGTTTTACCTCAAAATGGATTCTGGAAGGCACGTGCATGCAAACGTACACGTTTTATGAGCAAAATGTACTTTCTTGTAATCTATGTCGTATTTTTTTGTAATTCATTTTTTGTGATGGATTCTTTCCTCACAATATTTTGACGCGGGCGGCAACCTGGCGCCCTCTATACGAGCTTCCACTGGTTAAACGTTTCATTTGTACTTGTGTTGAATCTGTGACGTAGTCAAGGCAAGTGGCTGATGCCCTTGTTAGTATTTATATTTATGTGTGGCGTGCTGCTCTATTCCTCTGCCAAAGCACTAGTCAGCGGAGGGGTTTCTCTTTGAGTCAGTCTTTTCCGATCAACTTGAAAAAGCCGCATAACATCTTAGACCCAACAGTTAGCTGTTGTTTTATATTAATAAAATATGAATAAATAGGTCTAGCAAAGATTTAAACATCTAGTTTGCTAGTTGTGCACACTAGATACTCGTATATATGGTCATAAACAAAAGCTTCTGAATTGATAAATATGACATATAATATAATTCAACAGATCACATTTTATTATTTTCCCGTCCAAAATTAGATTAAATATTTCAGTTTTTCTTCTTTTGATATTTTGTTTAAATTCGCATGTAAAACGTTTTCTAACCGCAATCTGAAAAGAGTCACTGAAGTTTCTTATCCAATCATTTAAAACTTTAGAGGACACATGCAAAGAAACTGAGTGTTTAACAATGGGATCAACCCCACCCCCTCGCCCTCCCTCTTCTCACCCAACCATCCCATCCTCTTTCTCTACGGTTCCCACCTCTGCCTCCTCCCCCCATCATCTCCCCAGGAGGCTCCAGAGGCCCTGTACATCCCAGATAAGACCTTCTCATAGGGAGAAAAGAGGAGGTGGTGGAGGGTTGGTGGGGGAGAAGGGGGTGGGGTAGAATGGGTGGTGGTGGTGGTGGTGGAGAAGGAGAGGGGCTTCAGGGTCACCACAATGGCACGCTCCTGATAGCGCTATCAGCTTATGCTAATCACCAGCTAAGTGTTTCAGGACGAGAGGGAGCGGCAGGGCGCAGTCCTAAAACATGCGCCTCCTACTTAACCTGCGCCATATCGTGATGAGCCCCAGCTCATTCAAACAGCCGCCGCTCTTTATTTAACGAGTGACGACAGTGACAAGGCACAGAGAGAGAGAGAAACGGTCCAAATTGATTAATCGTGTCACAAATTGATGTTAAGCGCTGTCGCAGATACGGTCCTTCTCTCTCTTTTTTTGACCAACTTGGCTTTTTGAGGGTATTGTTCTGCCAATAATGGCGAGGATGGGAGGGGTTGTCGGAGCCGCTTCCGATGTCTGGCTTGATGGCGTGAATACAGAGCGAGTGTGTAATTTAATGTAAGGCGCCATTGTTACCTGGGCTTACTGTACATGACAGGTGAAAGATAAAGAAGTGTGCAGGCCAAGCTCCCCTCAACCTATATTTCAAGATGAAAAACCTGGCTGATAAATGCACCTCAGGAACAGAAGATTTAGATAAAAGTCTCTGTGAAACTAATGGGAGACTTCAGTGTCTCAGTGAAGCATTTACGTGCCACCCAAAGAGAAGGATGAGACCTTTTTGCTCAATCACTTAGTGCGTTCATCTTGAATCTTTCGTCTTGCTCTACACAGACTTTCTGTCTTTTTCTAACTGATTTATATTCATCTCACCCTCCCTCTGATGATTTCAGTAAAACTTATTTCCTGTGAAACTTCCTCACTATATCTGCCAGTGCAGCGTGGGATCAAAACTGTGTGACGGGGGAGACAATTAAATCTTCAGTTAAAGAAAAAACAGCAGTTATTTAAGTGATTTGCTGACTTTTCCAGAGCAATGATGGGCTCAGTGATCTGATTTCTGATCAAAAAGACAAATCCAAACTCATGGTCTGCTTACTTTTAACCAGCTTGTTGTTTTTAACCAAGCAGCAACCTGTGGGCTCAAAAATGAAGCTTAAAAACTGCAGTTCCTTAAATGGCTACTTGAGGCTGGCTCAAAAGTGAGTCAACCTCCAAAGATTTCAGTGTTAAAATCTCCATATTTATAGTCTAGTTATAGCCTTGATAAAATCAAATCAAATTACAGCAACTTTCATAGCAGCTTTACACAGTTACTGTTTCCTAGGCCTCACCTACATTTAGAGTCACATTTAGAGTCACTGACATCAACCTCTCCACCATGTTTGCACTGCTGGTGCCTTTTGGAGCATTTTTAATGGTCAAACGTTTGCTGTTCTTGCTGTGTGGTGCAAAATATCCAAGAGGTCTGTGTTTCAGTCGTGGTGAGTCAGTTTCCTTTCTCAGCCATAAAAGGTTGATGGGGTATTTTCATCAACCTTTTTTCATCGGCCTGGCAGCGAGGACACTTTGGGAACACGGTACCTCGAGAATGAGGTGACGTAGGATTTTCAAAATGATACTTTAGGTGCAGCTACTAAAAATCTCATACAAGTTTAAATCTCAGTGACCCCGACCTCAAGGTCAAGATCAAAGGCCACGTTTTTTAAAAATGATTGCAAAAACTCAAAAAGGAAGTCAGCTAGGATTTTCAAATTTGTAACATAGGTGCATGCACTAGGAGGCTGAGGGGTAGCACGACCAGTATTTTTAAAATTTATTTATTTTTGTAGGACACCTACTTCTTCTTTCAGCTGCTCCCTTTAAGGGTCACGACAGTGGCTCATCTGCCTCCACCTCACCCCATCTTTAATGTCCTCCTCTGTCACACCAACCCTAATCATGTCCTTTGCTACACCCATGAACCTCCTCTGTGGTCTTCCTCTTTTCCTCATCTTTGATTTTGAGAGGTCCAAGTTGTTATAAGTGATGACCCTAACCTTAAGCTATCAATATATGTTCTTCATAGTCTTGGAAATCCATCCATCCATTCTCTACCACTTATCCTTGTCAAGGTCATGAGGGGGGCTGAAGCTTATCCCAGCTATCTTAGGGCGAGAGGCAGGGTACACCCTGGACAGGTCGCCAGTCTGTTGCAAGGCTAGCATGTGCAGACAGACAACCATTCACACCTATGGGCAATTTAGAGTTCCCAGTTAACCTATCCCCACTAACTGCATGTCTTTGGATTATGGGAGGAAGCCGGAGTACCTGGAGTGAACCCGGGCAAAGACCCCAGCCTGATGATGGACTTGAACTCAGGACCTTCTTGCTGTGAGGCAACAGTGCTAACCACTGATCCACCCATCTTGGAAGTCAGTGCACAAAAAATGTAATCATTCTAACTGATGTGCATCAAAAATTATTTTTGTCCCCCTCCCCAAAAGAGTCCTTTTTACTTTACTCTAAATCATAGTGTTAGGGTTAAAGATTGGGGTGGGTTTGGGGTTATCACTGATGATGACTTAGACCTCACAGTATTAATTCTTGTTAGTATCATTTGCTTCCTGTTTGGGCTTTTTTAAGCTTCAAGAAAACCCAACAACTCGTGCATGCGTTTCACAATAAAAGCATCTGGCTCCAAGGACACACTTTAGCGCTGAGTCATTTGATGTGTGAAACAGCTGCAGAGATACCTACGTTTACTGACAGCAGATCATCAAAATATTGGTAATGCGGAAAGATTTCTGCATCAAAGGAATCAGTGTCGCTGAAATACATCAGATTTGCTGTGTGAGCATCGGAGAGCATGTGGTACATCAGCAACCTGCTTCACTTTGCATTTTATTATTTCTGTGAGAACTATTATTGCTTCTGAGCTTTAATTATCTTGATGTGGCATCAGAACAGCAGTCAAAACATTTTGTAGACTGTGAGCAAATCAGCTGAAGAATTCTGACAAATAACTGAGATGGACACAACCCCTTGTCCCCGAAGTACGCCCTTGCCATCTCTTGACAACCGGCTCTCTGTTAAACTCTGAAAATGAAGTCTGGTGTGGTGCCATATCTCCTCCTCCTGCCCATGTCCATCTGTGTTTCTCCTCCTTCGCTCAGTCTCCTGTTTAGATAGAGGAGCTTTGGGGGAACCCAGGGGACAGGAGGTGAGGTCCGCAGATAGAGGACCCCATTGTGGTCCAACGGGAAATGCATTGTGGCTGGATTTGTCCAGTTTTATGTAAAAGCAATACTCTTTTCACCTGAACTAATACAAGCTGTGGCGTAAGCCCCTTACTGCCATGTGCTGCATTTTTCCCCTAATCTCTCTGGATTCAGCAGCGTCCCCACATACCTCAGGGCACTCACTGATAAAGCTTTAACTCTATACTACTCTCCCTCTTTTTCTCTCACTACCTCACTACTCACCCAACCTCGTTTGCAGTCTCTCGCCCCTTGGCTTTTTTCTCTTCCTCCTCTTTTCTCTTTCCCAGGACACCGATGAAGCAGCCTAGCAAAAAATTAAAGTGATCAAGAGATTTAGAAGGACGAGGAGAAAATCACTTTGTGAATTCCATCTACGAGAGGAGATGAGAAACGTTGGGGGAAGAAGGGAGCGAGGAGGAGAAAAGAGAGGTAGTGGGATTTTTGAACTTGGAGTAAATGAACTTCTGCATCATGTACTATTATGGAGCTACACAGGCTATACACAGCTGATTGATTTTAATGTCACGTAAATTCACCACTGACTCTGTGATTCTTTTTTTCTTTATTTGGATTCTCTTTATCTCCTTTTTGTCTTTTTATAGATTAAAAGGTCTGAAGAATGAATGAAAGTATGTGCAGTTCCTCTAATGGCCACTTGAGGCTGGCTTTGAAAGTGAGTCAATCCCTGTAGACCTCTGTTATCTTTGCAGCATGTAAACAAAGGGTTTTGTCAGCTCTAGTCACTTCACCCCTTCTAAACCCTGCAAAGAAGTGATTTTATTTTTTAATATGCCCCCATTTAAATTTTTATTTGAGTTCTAGTGAATGAAATTCAAGTAATTTATTTGTTATGTAGCATTAATTAGCAGGTATGCTGTGCAATGTGCCCATACTGTCTGTGCCTTAGGGGACAACTTAGCCCTCCACCCTTGTGGATTCATTAATCAATGTGTTACGTCATGTTGGCTCTGTCCATCTGTTTTATACAGTCTGTGGTTAAGAACAGTTTGCAGAAATAGGATTTCACTGAGGAACCGCTCAAGTGCGCGAGATGTAAAAATAACAAGGACAGTCTGCATTTTTATTAAATGCATAATCTTATATTTAAGCTGCTCTGATATCTGAGAACATGCCTCGCCAGTTCTCCTTAGATGCCTTCAGATTTTTTAAAGTTCTGCTGAGGTGTTTCCATCAGGCATGTTTAGCTATGCGCAGGTAGGAAGGCTCCTTTTTCTCATCAGCCATGATTTGTCAAAGCAATTTGGAGTCTTGCACGAGCTACTGTAGGTCCTCCTCTTAAGCAACCGAAAGCACACAGCACTGACAGGATCTTTATTTAAATAAAGATCCTGTCAAGAGAGATTAACTGTTCACAAGCCCACACAGGGACATCATGCCAGAAACTACAGATATACCCCTGCCTAGCACTTCTACATCATTTTACTTCCTCTGAGGTCTTCCTCTCTTTCCTGCTCTTGAGCATGACTTTTTAAAATGTTACTTTCTCTGCTCTTTTTTTCTATCTGCTCTTAATCTACCTCAAGCTTGTAGGCTGTCTTCCCAGTGCATGTTTCTTGATCTGGAGTCTGGGATTGGATTGCTCAAGAGAGGAGAATTTCTCCTCTCTGAAGTTAAGCATAAAAATGTGACATTTTCTTTCTCCTTCACCTCGTCCTCACTTTGGTCCCTTCGGTTCCCTCTCACTCCCTGCTCTGCTTTATCTTGTCCTTGTGCTCGTCCTCTCCCCTCATCTTCCTCCTTCCACTAAAGCATCAAATATCCTTTGAAGCTATTTTGTTCTTTTTCTTCTTACTTTGGAGGAGACAAATACATGCAAAATCTATTGTTGTAGATGTATCTTCTATATGTGCATTTTTCTTTACACGATCACAAAACTGATTGTCAGCCAGTCCAGTGCTCTTTTGCTGGTTGTTCTTTAACCTGTACTCTTCTTGCATTTAGAATTTCATATAGTTAGCATGTTTTTATTCAGACAGTAAAAATGGATCATATTTATAGCTGCTAAAGCTTAAAATCCATCTAACAGAACATTTTATCAAACAGAATCAGTATACAGGTTTTAAGGGAAGGCACTAGAAATTATAAAATGTTTTTCTAATTATATTTTGAACCTTCAGTATGCTGCTAAAAATCCTATCTTATCCTATTTTTGCTCTCTTCTTCGTATTTTTTCTTCTGGAACTATAGAAACTATATAAATAAAAATGCAAAACCATGAAAAACCATGCCATGAAGCTCCCGGCACACAGCTTTTGTTTCGATGTTAACGCCAGAGAGTTTACAAATCTGCAGTTACTGAGTCATAAGAGTGTTGCTGACTTTTACCCACTATGCCCCGCTCTGTAACTTTACATGGTCTTCCACTTCATGGCTGAGTTGCTGTGGTTCCTAGAGGTTTCTCTTTGCTGTAATACCACTTAGAGATCATTGTGTATTGTGGAGGTGATCTAGGAGAGTAGAACTGTGTTGTTGCAACGATAGCATCCTACTACAGCACCGCACTCAAATTCACGGAACTCTTTAGAGCAACCCATTCTTTGACAAATGTTTCTGAAGGCAGACTCCACAGGTAAGTTTTTATTTTATATTTGTGACCATGACTAATTCAAAGATAAAGTGGTGTGGCCTGATACTATTGTCCATATAGTGTACATACAGTACACACTAGTCATTCACAGCATTATAGCTACTTGTCTGATATATTGTAGGTCATCCTCATGTTGCCAACTACCTCTGACTTGGACATCATACCTCTGGGAATGTCCTGTGATGTCTGGCATTAGGACATTGTCAGTGGATCCTTTGATCCTCCAAGGATTGTTAAGGCACATCCCACAGATGCTGGGTCAGATTGAAATTTGGAGTATGGAGGCCAGGTCAACACCATAAGCTCTTTATTGTGCCCTTGAGCCATAACCATGACAGTTTTTGCAGCATGGCAGGGCACATTCTCCTGCTGGGGGAGACCACTGCCATTGGGGAGTCCTTTAACACAGGATGTGCTTAGTGGGCCATAATGTGAATATGGGTGGTACATGTCAAAAAAACATTCACATGAGTGCCAAAAGCTAAGGTTTCGCAGTAGAGCATTGCACCGTAATGAGATAATCAGTGTTATTCACGTCACCTGTCAGTGGGTCCACTGTTGTGACTGATAGTTGCTGATTTTCTTTGCCGTGTTAAAGTTTTGTGGTAGTAACACAAAGAAAGACACTGTGCGTCTCATGGGCGGGTAGCTATGACGGTGGGTGGGCGGCATGGGTGAAGGTGGGAAGCCGAGCATCCACATATCACTGCTCCCCATCAGAAAATTTTCTATCAGCAGATAAAACAAGAAGGAACAACACCTCGGACAAGATACGCCTTCGCTAATCTCCCACACTTATCAGCGTTCCCCCCGCTAATATCGCCTCCTCCAGTTTTCCCTATGTTACTCCCCACCTCCACTCCACTGAGTCCCCACCCACACGACCCCTCCCCGAACACACACTTTGACGTGCACGCACTCACACACGTCGCCCGACTCCTCTCCCACCACGCCATTGTGAGAGCCGGCCGCCCTGGCAATGTGCTCCTCTGTGATACTGAGAGAGGGCAATTCAGCTCCTCATAAAGACCAGGTTATAATCTCATCCCAAAGACAGGTCCACATACCCGGTCCACACACACACACCTCCACGAACACACAACCTCACCGTGTCCTCACCGTTCTACACCTACACACATACACGGTGACGACTTAAAGCTGCACCCAGAATGACACGCACCATTATAAATAGTCTAATCTATATGGTAATAGTGTTGTATTCTACAAGCAGAGAATAGGGATAAGATAACATTGTGACTTCAGGGTTTGTACTGCCTTCTATGGTAATTGTTATCAAAGGTTATTTGGGATGACATCGGCGGCTCCTTGTGATTGGCTGGGCCCTGTTATTTACGATATGAATTATGATAACCATGATGTCTCTCTGTTCCTCTCCCTAGCCGGTGCCTCGCCAGCCGCCAGATACAATAAATTGCTATCGTTAATCACAGCGCTTTGTTCTGCCATGATTACCCCTCCACCGCAATAAGAGTTTTATTTAAAGGAGAATATGGATTTGTCATCCTTCTGGCGGCAAAATGAAACTGACAATATTTTATGTCCTGACATTTAATTTGTAAAAGCGGACGCAGGCTGCATTTGCATTTTATGACACACTCTTCCTCTTTCTCCCGCTCTCGCTCTCTCTCACGCTGATCTCTGTCTCTTCCCTCCTCCTCGATGTCTTCCTCTCCTTTTATACATAGAGTGGAGGTGACATTTGTGGATCAGGTTGGGGCTGGAACGAGAGCAAAGGAAAGGGAAAAGGCGGTGAATGCTGCTGAATGGCGGCCAAAGTTTACTTGTTTTATCGGGATGCTTTTATTTTGCTCTAGCAAGTGTCCCGGCCAACCAAGTGAACTAAAAATAGCAATGTTGGTTGAGTTATATAACAATGCAGCACGGTTTCTCTTATCCTAACGGTATCAATATTTTCTTCAAGATTATACTGATAACTAGATATTCGGATGCAAATGATTACTTAATGTGGGGGGGAAGGTTTGGCTGGAGTTTGGTGAGTTTGTAATGTATAAGATAAGTGATGTAGCTCCAAAGGCGCAGATCTTTGGAGCATTATGTGCAATAGCATGCTCTATTCATTGAAATTTTCATAAAGGGAGTTCCAAAGACACATGAGTTACTCACAGAAGGAATGTCAGACCTCCAACTACAAGGTTTCTGTCTCACCGTCAGCTTCCTAGTAGAGCCAAAACAGGGTGGAGCCGTCTCCTCGGCCTTCTTACATCAGGGAGAATGGACGGCCTTCACACTGTGAGATTTCAGCAATGTAATAACTTAACTGCAAGCCGTACTATGTGACGGGATCTAATACACTTGCAGAAGAAGTTTCATGAATGTAGATGGTAATATTGATAATACCTACTGAAATCACTTATCCGTTCTTCCACAGTTTGTTTTTGGGTTTTTTTATGCTACATCCTCCTCCATCCTGGTTGGTGCAGTGACGATAACAGCTGGACATCGTAATAAAACCAGGGCTCCTGCTGCCACAGCTAGAGCAGACAATCATCTTGGTTGCATGGGTGAATTAATTTGCTTTTTTTTTTAATGGTTCTAATACTGAAGTGTTTGAAATATTGGATTCCTATTGGTTGGTTTGTAAAGATGTAGTAGCAGTCACATTTAAAATCTCTTACAAAAGATCCCAGGAATAAATACACTGAACTCCCTGCTTAATAGCCGGCTAGTTAGAGCTAATAAAGAATTGAGCTTAATAAAGGTACCGGCTTTTGTCTATCACATTCTCCCCAGCGTATCATCTGAACTTTGTTCTTCTTTCTTTTGACACACAAGGCTGAAGTCACCCTGACTCTGCCACGGAGCAGACAGGGATGGCACAACTAGAATAACAGAAAATGTACAACAGCCATTATTTTTCCCCAAATCTGCGATAAATGAAGTATTTTTTCTAGGATTAATATTCAGCAAATATAGAGTTTCTTTCACAGGTAGTCCTGCATTCACACTTTTTTCACATTGCTGTCTTGTGTTTTAAGTTTGCTGAAAGTGATTCGTTGTTGACATTCAGCTATCAGTTCAAAAGTCCTACATGGACTGTTAAAATACATCAGACACATAAAACAAACCCACAGCAGACATATTATCTAAACCTCTTATTTGGGTGAGCAAAACAAAAATGACTGGTTTGGTTTGCTTGTTATGAAAACGGTTATGAAAAATAAACATCTTCAGAGGTATGACAGGTCAGCGCTGAACCAAGCAAATGAAAGTTAACAGATCAGGTTTAACACGTTATTGTTTGTGTAGATAAACTTTGTTCCACTCGAACGTTGAAGTCAAAATGATTCACGTGTCATGTTTTTTAGTGTTTGTATGTTCCATGTTGCCTTAGCTTTTTCTGCATTGTTTTTACTGCATTAATTATGTGATTATGTAAACTGAGCAAACAAGCATTCACACAACATATTTTCTGGTCTGTTCACAAGTTCTTAAACAGACCAACAGGGATGCTCTGTCTTCAGAGACAGGAGAAGGAATTAAATGCACCTGTCTTTGTGTTTTTCGTTAGCACTGAAACAGAGAGCCACAGACCATCTTCTCCACATCTACTTACCACTGCCTGTTTTTTTTAAATAATAAGCAACACTTTCAAGACATTTCCATTCATGTGCATTTAAAATCTCTCTCATTTATTGGATGGTGAACTTCACGCATCATCGATAAACAAAAACAAAATGGGCTCAAAAATATAAGACTTTGTGTGACTGTTGAAGTGCATTTTTTTTCTTCTCAGTTCATCAACATAAACTTTGGTTAGCTAGAAAGTCTAACAGGGACATCCAGGCGACGTTCAAGAAGTACATACTGAAGTCGAGGTAATGTCCGTGAACTATTTTTCAACCATGACTAGATTTCAACAAAAACTCTCAGCCAGTGATGTTTAGGAACAGTTGAGGTGTGGCCAACAACAAAAAAGTGATGAGGGTTTCAAATAATGTCCAAACGACTCAACATTTTTACCTCCTGAAAATATTTCACTGACAAAATCAGGAACAGGTCACTCAAACGAAAGCTTATGAACACAGCATGAGGACACCTGATTATTCTGAAACACTTCTTGTGCCTTTGTTCTCTCACCAAAAATCACTATTTGGTGTCAGGTTTTCCTGTGTTACACAGGTAAGAGTTGACACCAGAAATAAACTGATGAAAATATCAAATAAAATCTGTGAGATTTAGTATTTTACCTGCTGAAAAAAGAATCCGCCAGCAAAGTCAAAAATAGCTCTTTCAGCAGGAAACAGTCATGAATGAATGGTTGAGAAAGTTTGTTAACCCTAACTAATACAGGTAATCTGAATAAAACCATTAGGAGGTGATCCAGTTTAAGATGTGGTGTTGTCAGAGGGGTTCATGGGTCCTTTGGACAGGACGGTGTGGGTGCATCAGGTGAAAATGGTTGCACTACACAGCAGCTAAGCTCTGAATTTCCCTTCAAATTCCCTTTAAATATCATTAACATGGTCTCAATATTAACGAGGAGCCTTAATATAATCGGGTCTTCTACTGTTTACCATTGCACTGCCACCGGGATCCATACTTAAACAGGCTATCATGCTCTCTCTCTAACACACACACACACACACACACACACACAAACACACACACAAACACTCATGCACACTGTGAGGGCTCTTTGGGAGATAACTGTGGTGAAGTCGAGCTATTTCCTTTTCCTGTTTGTGTGGTGCCAGGCGAGCCACCCTGCTGCCACCGAGGAATGTTGATAATGCTTGCCCTGGGCCCTAAATGCACACACACACACACACACACATTTATACACATCAGTACACACAGACACTAACAGTCAACGCCCATGTTATTCCACCAACGGCAAAAAACTTAATACATGTAAACATGATGGGGAATAAACTCGCTGAAGAACAAAAAAAAGCCTCCAGAGAAGATGAGACTTTGAGTGACTTTGACCCTACGTTGCCTCAGCTGACTCCGGCACACACTCACACACACACTCAACAGCGTCCCTCTCTTTCTCTCAACTCCACCTTCCTCTCACTTTCCTGACCTTCCAGTCCAGGGGGGATGGAAAGAGACAGCGAGCCCACTGGAACCTTGGGCTGAGTTATGCAGGAGTGAGCTTTGAATAATTGTCCTGCAATATGAGTGTCTCTGATTAATTGCTTGAGATAAGGTCTGCTTTCCTCCCCACTCCTCTCCATCTGTACTACCCCCACTCGCCTCCCAACCCTCCCCAACTCCAGCTCCCAGGCCTGCCTGCCTGCCTGCCTGAGCTCCCATAATCAGCCCGGACTACTGAGAGAGAGAAACTATTTAACTGACCCTGTCATCTCGGAGCACGATGATGGCTGTCCTAATTACTCAACAATAACAAAGGCCCTCATTTAGCTCTGACGATGGCTGCCTGCAATCAGCAGTTCTATGAATAACTTAACAAATAGGAATGAGGGTGGGAAAGAAAAAAAACGTATTTACAGGCACATTAATTCAAGGCCAAAAGACAATACTTGTCACCTCCAGCTAACTTGGGATTCAGGTGACAATCAGTAGGTAAGCGTGTGTGTGCATAGGCTTGTGTAATGTGTGTCTAAGGTCCCATACATGCACGTAAGTTGAGGTTTGACTAAATAAAAATCCTAAAACTATTTGTCCATGCATGTCTTTTCATGCTGGAACTGACTATATGTGTAATTTTATTCCTAAATGTCACCATGCATGTCGTTATCCAACAGCAAAAAAAACATTTGTCAATCACTGTCTTCATTTAAATAAAATAATTAGAAATAAAGGACATAACAAATCTATAAATGTAACCAAACTGTTTTTAAGAATTGATCAAAAAGTGTGGCAGGAACATAATACGAACTCCTTTACTTACATTTTTTAAAAATAAGAGTACTGAACCCGCCGAAGGAGACAAAATCTTTAAGTTTTAAGTGTGTTCTGAAGATTACTCCATGACCCAAGCACAAATCATAAAATCTTCTGGTAAAGTAAAAGCAGGCATTACTGATCATATACAAAAGTCACAACATATTCTTAATGATGCAAAAATAAAAAAAAATAAAGCATTTTAAAGATTATAATATCTGTAGCTTTGTACTTGATAGCTTGTAAAAATACAAAATTTTATAAGCTGATGATGTTTCTATATAAAACAAAATCTGCCAAGTAACTACAAAATAAATGTAGTTTAGTGAAAACATGTAGAGGATGTCAAAACTATAGTTAAGTTCAGCACTTCAGTGAATACAGTAGTTTATTCATAGGATAATAGCAAAAATAAAACTTGGTATCGCCAAAAAGCACCAAAAGAAAAATCTTAATGTGGATAAATTACGTTTAAAATGGGACATTACCAAACATGCTTCCTTTCACTGATCCCTACAAGCTAAACATGGTGGTTTGATCTGGGATTGTTAATTGCAGGCGTATCAGTTAGCTTAATATCTCATAGATAACCAGGTATAAGCTATGTGCACTCTTCAGTTTGTATAAGAGAATGGTGATACTGGCCAGATGAGAAATGAGATTTTTTTTTATTTTAAAAAACAAATATATGTCAGCCGGACATGCTGGCTGAATCTCAGTCTTTGTGTGCAGTTGTGTTTCTGCATGTTTCAGAAGCCATCGACTGCTCGAAGTATCAGCCTCTGTAACCACAGATACCACCTGGCCTTTGTTGAAAAGACTATTTACATATCAAACACCCTCCCGCCTGTTGTTGCTCCCCGCATGGAAGACGCAGACAGAAAAGACGGGAATTTCTTCGGGGAAAAAATATATAAACTAAACAAGAAAGTGAAAAGAGTTATAATGAAGGCAGGCAAACTGTGTGGAGCTCCGTTTACTGATAAACACACCGGGCCTTTATAGTGTTACAATAAAATGGCACACCAGGACACAGGCACACAAACGCACACAAACAGGGCAGTGAAGACAAGTTGTATAAAGTTTGACTAGAATTTCAGAATGTTTTTTTTCTTTTTTTTTTGGTTGGGCGGTGGGGAAGGGG
>VVHJ01035402.1:7745-25796 GCA_015107715.1 Tylochromis polylepis
TGGTCAGATGTACGGTGGCCCCTAGAGACAAAGCATGTACAAACTCCAAAAAGCACGTACAAACTCCGAAGCACGTACAAATTCAAAAGAACGTACAAATTCCAAAGCACGTGCAAACTCCAAAACACAACGGAAGTGCTCCAGGACGCTAGGGGCAGTATTGAGCTCGATTTGCAAAATAAACAGCAAGTTTGTTCTGTTTATTCCCTTTATTCCCTTATCCGTTTACCCTAACCCTAACACTCATATATATTCAAATAATTTAAAAAAATGTTCACTTACCTTTTACTACCACACACCAAACCCGGTCGTTAGGAACTTCCAGGCTTGTGTAGCTACTAGGTAACAAAAGCTCAACACTGCCCCAGCGTCCTGGAGCACTTCTGTTGTGTTTTGGAGTTTGTACATGCTTTGTCTCTAGGGGCCACAATAGGGTTTTAGTTATTTTATGCAGTTTTTGTAATAATAGTGTGACGGACCCATGGCAGACCCCACGACAGGTGCATGTTGTTCCACATGATTTTATTCACACACTTCACACAATGACACGGTTGCCGTTACAAACACCGTGGCTGCAGCTCTCCTGCTGCCAGCCGCACACAGCATCAACAACAACAACATCATGACGTTCAGGACCCTTTTAAGGCTGGCGAGGCGTGATTGCTGATGCCGTGCAGGTGGAGCCATCTCCACCGCACGGCCGGGCGGGAGAGGGAACCAGCTCAGGCCGCCGGCGCTCCCGGCCACAGGTCCCGCGGCGGGGCGCAACAGTTCTGGCGGCCGGCCGTTCGCCCAGCGGCAACGGCGAGGCTGGTCCGGAGGTCACGCGGCTGACCTCCGGCACCGGTCCGGCAGGCGTGGTCGAGAGCCAGATCCCACAGCCAGCTGGGCAGGCCCCGGGTGCGCCGGACCGGCTGGCATGCTGGCCTCAGATGGTGATGGAGCTGGACCGGCTGGCGCGCGGCCTCAGATGGTGATGGAGCCGGACCGGCTGGCGCGCCGGCCTTAGGCCCAGCAGGATCTCCGCCCGCCTCGACCTCCGGGCCAGGCCAGGCCGGCTCCCCAGGCGCGGCGTCCCCTGTCCCTTCGTGCGGCTCTTCCACCGCCAGCATGCGCGGCTCCAGCGGTTGTTCCACGGCCTCCTCCCGCGGAGCCGGGACGGATGGACGCCTGGCAGGCTCCTCGCGCGCGGTGACCTCCGCCTCTCTGCGCGGCTCCTCCACCGCCGGCACGCACGGCCCCCGCAGACGCTCCACAGCCTCCTTCCGCGGAGCCAGGACAGGCGCAGGCTCAGCAGGCTCCTTGGGCGCCGAGACCGCCTCCTCTCTGCGCCCCTCCTCCACCGCTGGCATGCTGGGACCCCGCGGCTGCTCTTCAGCTTTCGATCGAGGAGCCGGGACGGGCGCCGCGGCGAGACGCACCTCCTCTACCACCGTCCTGCAGGAACCCCGCGGTAGCTCCGCGGCGAGCCGCACCTCCTCCACCGCCGTGCCGCCGGGGACCGCTGGTGGGGGCGGCAGCGGAGCCAGTCAGGACCCAAGCTGGGCATCCAGGCCCTGCAGCCCCTGCACGAGCTGCTCCCAGCTGGGGAGCAGTCCGTCCTGCCGGCGGCGCGCCCCTGCCGCCCACTCCCTGCTCGCAGCCTCCATCTCCTGACTCGCGGCAGCCAGCTCGGCCACCACTTGGGCCAGGTGGCTGCCGCGAGTCAGAGCAGGAAGTCCTGGGTTTCGGCACCACTGTGACGGACCCATGGCAGACCCCACGACACGTGCATGTTGTTCCACATGAGTTTATTCACACACTTCACACAATGACACGGTTGCCATTACAAACACCGCGGCTGCAGCTCTCCTGCTGCCAGCCGCACAAAGCATCAACAACAACAACATCATGACGTTCAGGACCCTTTTAAGGCTGGCGAGGCGTGATTGCTGATGCCGTGCAGGTGAAGCCATCTCCACCGCACGGCACCGCGGGCCATGCCCCGCCACAAATAGCTATTGCTAAACTCCTGGAATACACCACATGTGTCTCTGTTGTTTCCTCCTCCATAATACGGTTGCACAGGAAACATCTCAGAGGGGTCATTTATTTTGAAACAAATAAAGCTTCTTCTTTTTGAGCCATGCTGTGGTACATATGTCGGAATCATAAGCATGGTCTTAAGATACTTGCAACTTGACTAAGAACTTTTTTTTTTAGCAGTAAAACACATTTGTTGAAACTTCTTTCACTGAATCTGTGAGAAATACCAGAGACAACACGGTTCAAAGCAACAACGTGATTCCCAAAGAACTGCTAGCTGAAAACATTTCGTATCTCAGCACAGTGTGCAGTGTGTCCTTAAAAAAATTGAGGAAACTCGACAAAAGAAGAAACGTGAGGCTTAAGGAAAGGGGGAACTGGGAGAAAAGACTGAGGTAGAACTGGAGTGAAAAATCTGTGGAACAAGTCTGCCGGAGCGATGGATCCAAATCACGGTCCGCACGTACGGAGGTGGTCAGGAGAGAGGTCCAACAGTGAGAGTGTACAGCCATCTGTGAAACACGGTGGAGGCTCTGTCAGGGTTTGGCCTCCGTTCAGCCGGCGCTGTAGGAGATCTTTGTTAAAACTGATGATTGTGAGGGAGAAAAGTACCATCCACCATGCAGTAACAGCTGGAAAGTGTCTCCATTACATCTTGGAGTAATGGTGACCGTTTTTAAGCACTGAGATCAGACCTGTGTGTTACAGAACACCAGAGTCCATCCATCAGTTTTCTGGACTGAGGCTTTTTGCGTATTCCCTCCAGTGAAAGGTGGTTTGATGTTGAATAAAGGCCTTAAAGGTCTTAAATGTAAATATAACTTTATTCATACATTACTACAAACAGAGGTAGCCACGTGTAAATAAATCTATTCTGAGTTATTAATATTCATGTTGTCCTGGCAGCCTTTCAGTCACAGATGGCTTTACTGTTCACTTCCCCGAGTGTGTTAGTGGACCAGCAGCTCTTTGCTTTGACTCATTAGCTCGGTGTCGGGGTGAGGCCAAACACTCTGCATGGGGTTAAACACCCGGATTAGATTTACTGAGCAAAGGGAGCTTCTGGAGACCTTTTCATGTTCTACGAGCTTACACCAGGATGCTTTTTAAAAGTCATTACCTTCATAATGATAGCAGTAATTGCTTAGCACTTATAGAATGCTTTAAAACAAAAGTACCTTAACAAACCATCAGACACGCTAAAGAGAACATTTCCACCGTTTACTAATTAAAGCCTGTTATTTGGGCTGACTGTGCTGATTTAAAAGACTCTTAAATTACCAGATATTTCCAACGAGATGGGAGCAATCAGTTATCACAAGCTTTCAGTTGTTTAATTTTTAATTATCTAAGTTTTCTAACCACATTTCCTCCTGGAGCTTTAGAAAAAGTCACATCTAATTTATTTCTTTAGGAACCACGCTGTCCTCTAGTTAGGGGGTCTAATGCGTTGTGCCCATTCTCAGAAAACAAGTGGAAACACGTGAGCCTTACGTTTCACCACGGCAGGAAAAGTAGAAGCTGGTTTAGCCTGATCATCTGATGGATTTCAGCCTGTCATGGATGATTAAACCAATTTACAGCAGCTTCCTCTTTCTCCGGTACACTTTTCTTTTCCACAGGTGTATAAAGACGGATGTAAATGCCAGACACAGCAAGATCAACTAATTTTAATCGACAGAAAGTGTAACCTTTGAAAGATGACAGGTGGAGGTGGATTTTAACTTCAGAACTGCCTGACTATACACTGAACATGTACCTACTGTATATTTTTTTTTCCTTTATGGGATTGATATCATTTTGGATGCTGATATGCACCAACATGGTTTGAAAGCACTAAAGGCCTACGAGGTGCCAACCCTAACCCTACACTATCCCAGTATTTTGGAGAAAGGGAAAGGAGATGGAATGATGATTTTAATTGTTCCCTGACTGAGAGATGATACTGTGATTGGTTAACGTTAGAGACCTCAGAGGATTAATCCAGGTCGTGGTCAGGGGTGAAGCAGTGTAAGTAAAGGTGTCCAGACCCCTCTATGACTGGTCGCCTCCTCTCGCTCTAATGGAGGGACATCAAGGTGTTCCTCGGCCTAAGGTGCATCGTTTCTCCAGTGTGTCCTAAGAGTGTGATGGGCTTCACCTCCTAATTGTGCTTGTGACAACTTTTGGAGCATTTTTATGACATGCAATTTTCTGTTATTTTTCTAAATTCTAGTCAAAGCTGGTCACTTTTTGCATACATCATGGCACTGCAGGAGCAAAACGAACTCCAAATTCAGCCATAATCTCAAAGTGTTTGCTTAAATCTGCAGATTGTAGAGTGATAGAAAGCAGGTGACCCTAAATCCTCCCTTAGTTACTCTGCAATAAGTCTAGGCTGCTGGGGGATTCCCATGATGCACTGAGTGTTTCTTCCTCACTCCCTTTACACACCACTCTGCATTTAATCATTAGTTATTCTAGTTATTCATCTCTGAGCAAGCACGTCCATGCTGTGGAGCAAGCACATCCATGCCGTGGTCGTGCTTGCTCAGAGGGGTTTGTTTGACTGTTGGGGGTTTCTCTAAATTATTGTTGGGTCTTTTCTTTATAAGCCAGGTCACTAACAGGAAGGCCACGGTCCAGATCTGGACCCAGACGTTGGCTTTTAGGAACGCAGACCTGTTACTAGATTTTGAAGGACCATTTCTATTTTACTCTGCCCAAGTTTCCTCAAATTTATGGTAAAGTTATTTTAATCAGCGTGGCCCTAATATATGTTCACAGGAAACAGACAGACGTGTGTGCTGGTGCTACTCAGTCAATCAAACAATTTATTCAGAGCTCGTGTGAAAACAGAAAACTCTGTTTCTGGCAGAAATGTGAAGAAGTGAGTCAGAGAAACTGATGAAGAGTAAACGAGGTTGAAGCTGAGGTGGTTTATATTTGAAATGCAGTCGAGGAAAAAAGAAGAAAAGGAAAAACTCAAACTACTTATTTTATTTATGATTGCAAACTTCATTTCACCTGAAATGAGAAAAGAATGTTTTATTATTATTTCATTAGAGCACCTTCCTGCTCTTTGTCAAATTAATAATAGAAACTGTTAAAATACTGCTGAGTCTTACTTTCGTTGCTTTATTTAACAGCCAGTTATGACTTTATGCAAACACTGATGCAACTATTAGGCTACTTCAGAATATATCGCATCAAATTATAATGCATGTGGAACTTTTATGACATTCCACACCTTTGTTTGAAGATGTTTTTATTAAATCCTCCTTAAATTTGAATTGAATACCCCCACCTTACAATATAAAGCGACTGCTGTTGTGAACATGTTATGTAAATAATATAGAATTGAATTTTATTGTGTTAAATTAAAACTAAAAACTGAATCATATTTAGTTTCTTCTGAACTGCTCATTCAGTCCATCCAGTGGTGAGTAAGCTTTACATTGTCATTAAGGGAAAAATAAATTAGACATTTCCTCTGAAGCAAAAGGAGCAGAATTGTGAGGACGGGTCTATAAAAGTCAAAAACATTGGCCAGTTTAAAATTAGGTGATTTCCTGTTTGAGATCATCTTCTCAAGGATGACCTGACAACTCCCAGTGCAGTCAGTGTTTTTAGACTCGCTCGCTAGAAGTCCTCTTCTGACCTCTGACACCGAATACCTGTGTTTTACACCGCACTCAGATTTAGTGTGAATTTGAAGCTGGGTCTACAGCTACGACCAAGAGTCCGCAGTTTCCAAGCAGACCAGGCAAAGAGCACGACCAGGAGCGTGCTCATCCTTTCTCCAGCACTTACTGGGTTGTGCAGCCAGAATTCATCCCCCAGCAGGAGACTGTCAGTATAATTTGAGTTTTGCGGTAACATCCTGAAGTGGCTTCACTGATCACTTTTCCTCGGCCTGTTATCAGAGGAGCTCGTTGCTTTGACTCAGGTCAATGTCGGGGTGAGACCAAACTCTCTGCGTGGATTAGATTTGGTGAGCAAAGGTAGCTGATGGAGACCAAGTAATCACATTCATTTTTAACAGCATTTGCAAAATGCTCTCAAAAACAGGACCATAAGAAACCATCAGACTGGTTAAAAAGAATATTTTTACCAATTAAAGTTTGGCTGACCCTGCAAATTTAAGACTCCTAAATCACCAAAACTCCCAGTTAAGAATCAGTTAGCAGAAGCTGCATGAGAGTTCACCAAGTTTGGAGTTGTTTAGTTCTTAATGAACATCTTTTATAATTAGATCTCCTCCAGGAAGTTTAGCAGCGATGGGCAAGAGATGATTTAAAAAGTTAATTTTAATCTCAAAGTACTTTCTTCTTTTATTCCAGGCTGCCTCAGCTGCTTTGTCTACTTCAGTCAATGCCTTCTCATTTTCCCATAATGCTTTCTGCCAGAATGACTGTAATTAAACCACTTTTTCAAAGAAATGGTGATATATTATTCTTGATTGATGAAAAAGAAAGAAAACGAAAATAACAAGTAAAGTACAAAAGTCTGAGAGAAGTCTGGAAAATGTCCATGAGCTTCAGATTATGTTATGCTGCTGATCGTGCTCTCAGACCTGATCCTTGCTACCCTGGTAAAATCTAATGACATTCCTGTGATCCTCTTGTCATGTCAGGAGTGTTAAGAGGGACTTCTTTTGTCTTCAGATCAAAGCTTGGAGGTGTGGTTATGCTCATTGTCCTGCTGTAGTATGTATCCTTCTTCATAAAGATGTAAACCAGAGGGTGGAGTGTAGAGAGAGTAACTACCGACTACCTCTATTTAAAATGAGCTGTTTCTCTAGCTCTCAGTGTTCAAAGCTTAGTGTGTTGATTTCTTGATGATGTATCATATCTGATTGGTTGTACAGTGGTGTGAACAAGTGATCGCCCCGTTCCTAATTTCCTATTTTTTGTATGTTTGTCACACTTAAATGTTCAGATCATCGAACAAATTTAAATATTAGACAAAGATAACACAAGTGAACACAAAATGCAGTTTCTAAATGGAGGTGTTCATTATTATGGGGGGAAAAAAATCCAAACCTACATGGCCCCGTGTGAAACAATGATTGCCCCCTGAACCTAATAAGTGATCGGGCCACCCTTAGAAGCAACAACTGCAATCAAGTGTTTGCGATAACTGTCAATGAGTCTTTCACAGCACTGTGGAGGAATTTTGGCCTGCTTCTCTTTGTAGAATTGTTGTAATTCAGCCATATTGGAGGGTTTCCGATCATGAACCGGCTTTTTAAGGTTGTGCCACAGCATCTCAATCGGATTCAGGTCAGGACTTTGACTAGGCCACTCCAAAGTCATCATTTTGTTTTTCTTAAGCATTCAGAGGTGGACTTGCTGGTGTCTTTTGGATCATTGTCCTGCTGCAGAACCCAAGTTACGAACAGATGGCCGGACATCAGGATGTTTTGGTAGATAGCAGAATTGATGGTTTCATTTACCACAGCAAGTCTTCCAGGTCCAGGGGCAGCAGAACAGCCTGAGACCATCACACTACCACCACCATATTTTACTGTTGGTATGATGTCCCTTTTCTGAAATACCGTGTTACTTTTACACCAGATGTAACGGGACACACACCTTACAAAAAGTTTAACTTTTGTCTTGTCAGTCCACATGTGTTTTTCCTAAAGTGTTGGGGATTATCTAGATGTTTTTTGGCAAAACTGAGACAAGCCCTTATGTTCCTTTGCTCAGCAGTGGTTTTTGTCTTGGTCTGCTCCACTTTGTCAGGCAGGTCCTATTTAAGGCAGATTTTAATTTTTTTATCCCTTAATAATAAACACCTTCATTTAGAAACTGCATTTTGTGTTTGCTTGTGTTATGTTTATCTAATATTTAAATTTGTTTGATGATCTGAAACATTCAAGTGTGGCAAACATACAAAAAAAAAAATAGGAAATCAGGAAGGGGGCAAACACTTTTTCACACCACTGTACATGTTGGAACTTGAATATCATTTCAGACACTTCTCAGGACGAACCTCTCTACCTCCATGCCTGAGTTTATTAGGAAGGTAGGAATGAAAGCTTCCTTGTCACACGTGTGCATATAGTATATACTTTGTCAGACAGGACATAAAACATTTTGTGTGTGTTCAGTGTCTGCTGGATTCAGCTTCCCCAGAGTTAAAACTGTGGAGTTCATCTGTTCCACATCTGAACATTTCCACCTTGGGAACGACAATTAGGGTGCAGGCATCTGGACAGCTCCACTGTGAGAGTCGAAGCACACCAGTATTCTTCTTTCAGACGGTACTTTTTCAGTCACAGAACATACTTTAGAGTTACTAGCTGCCTTTTCTTATACTGAGACAAACTGAGAAACATATCTAATTCTTAATATTGACACAGTAAGTCTCTGAAAGGTGTTCAAAAATGAAAACATAACTACATTTTGTCTGTCAGACTGTGCAGTGAATAAGAAAGCCATGGATTACAAAGGCTTCTTTGTGTTTGATCTTTTTGTTCTTTGTTTTTGATGTGTAGGACATGACTGTAGATATCACAACTTCCTATGTTAACAAGAAAGTCCTCCTGCAAGGTCATCCAACAGAGTAAGACTGATTGATACGTGACTCGTATTTTTGAACACCTTGATTGATGACCCAGTTTGGTCCCAGCATTAGCTGTGGGACAGATGGCCTAACATTTGCCTCTAGAATACTTTGGTATACAGAGGAGCTCATGTATGAGGTGTTTGGTTTCCTCCAAACGTGGTGCTGTGCATTATAGACAAACATCCCCACTTTGGTCTCGTATGTCCGAAGGACATTGTTCCAGAAGTCTTGTGCTCTTGGGTTTTTTTGTAATTTCTCTGAGCATTGCACAGTCGGACCTTTGGGGGAATGTGCTGGGACATCCACTCCTGGAAAGATTGGACTTTAATTTTCACAGCACTCCTTCTTCATATTTTCAATTTTCTTTTTTAGTTTTTGCTAAATGAATATTGAGACAGTGTAATGTGGTTGTATGTGTAACACACTACCTTTTATATAATGACCCCAGTACTAAGTTAGTTATCTCAGTATCAAAACAAACTAGTTCAGAGTGTAGTTTAAAGGCAAAAATGTTGATCTTAGTCGGTTGCTTGAAGAGAAGGGCAGAACTCCAAAGGTTCATCTGTGGTATCTGACACTAAGATGTTAACAGCAGGTTCAAGCCCTTTAAATTGTTCTGCTGTTCTCACCTAATCGTATGGCCATAAGTGGTAGACTCTGATATCTGATATAAAACTTATTTGCAGATGTAATTTTGGTCAGTTTGTCTGTTGTCTTGAAAACTGTTCTTCTACGCTTGGTGTGTGATAGTAATCCTCTTTCATTTTAGGATCTCAGTATTCAGAGCTGAGCTGCCCTTACAGGATCAGCAGGTAGGAAGTCAGAATAATACAAGTGTTTTTAACCTGCTCCATTTCCTTTATTTTGGACATTGTGGTTCTGTTGTGTCATGCTACTTTTTACATCCTTTATAGAGATGCTGTCAAACACCATGTCAAACTTCGTTATGCTTTAAAAAATTAAATCACTGCTGAAAAAGTAATTTCCATGAATTCACCCTTCATTACAGATTAACTGTCTACTTTTCCCTCAGTTTCTAAGACACAAGTTAAAGTGTTATTTTAGATGTATGAGAACCTGCAGATATATTATTGTACATTATTACTGAATTGTTTTCTGATGTAAGTGTGAATAATTCAGTCTTTCTTGTCCCCATTTAGATTATGTAGTTCCCTGTTAAACTGATGCAGATCCTACAGAACATTTCAATGTTTTGATTAGATTATATTGGTAACCCTTCCCTTTCTTTCTAGCTATATGATGAAGCACTAGAGTTCATAAAAGAAGCTGTGGTGAAAATTGGCACTCCCAAAGTCCTGTCTGGTAAGAAACAGAACACCTCCATTCAACCCTCACACCTTTCACACTATTATAAAGCTTTCCTAAAATGCATAAGACTCCATGAGTTTTATAATTACTACACTACACCTCTCTGCGTAACTCTATGAAAGCACTTGTTGGTTTACCATCAAACAGCTGATCCAGTGGTTCAGCTTGAATGATTCTCCAAAGTGGACATAACCACTACATGCATAAAGGCTAATTTACACCATGAGCCCTGCTCTCAAAAACATATATGTAACTCGGTCTGTGAAGCCGGTTTTAAGCAGAGCTAACAAAAGTATAGACTTTCTTTACGTAAGCAGAATTATAGATCCCTGTGTTATAAATACTCCAGTAAAAAGTTTAAGTACTGAGCAATTTCTTTACTTAAGTAAAAGTAAAACAGTACCGGCTCTGAAATATACTCAAAGTTGGAAAGTAAAAAGTTGCTCCTCGAAGGACAATTTTACTAACCATTTTTGTAAAAAGGTAACTGAACTTGCACCGTGCAGCACGGTGGTTAGCACTGTTGCCTCACAGCAAGAAGGCCCTGAGTTCAATTCCACCATCACGCCAGGGTCTTTCTGTGTGGAGTTTGCATGTTCTCCCCGTGTTTGCGTGGGTTCACTCTGGGTACCCTGGCTTCCTCCCACAGTCCAAAGACATGCAGTTAGTGGGGATAGGTTAATTGGATACTCTAAATTGCCCAAAGGTGTGAATGTGAGTGCAAATGGTTGTCTGTCTGTATGTGTTAGCCCTGCGACAGACTGGTGACCTGTCCAGGGTGTACCCTGCCTCTCACCCTAAGATAGCTGGGATAGGCTCCAGCCCCCCGTGACCCTGAAAAGGGCTAGTGGTAGAGAATGGATGGTAACTGAACGTTTTGCTATGTTAATATAATATGAAACAATATTAGTACCACAGAATAAAATTATTATTCCAATCTAAATTCTAATTATCATGAAAGCTTCAATCTGTCATGTAGGACACATGCAGTGAAAGAGAATTTAAAAAAAATAAATATTTTCTGTTGCCTACATTGTGGAGGGTGATTTTATCTCCAAAACTAAACAGTAAAATGAGTCAGGGGTTAGAGTGGGCTCCAGCAGGTGGGGTAACCCTAAGATCTGTGTAGTGCCTCAACATAGAGAAAAGAATCACAGCTCGCAATCATTTCTAATGTAAGCTTCAGTAGATTTTTTTTTTAGTGTACACACATCAGCTGACCAGCAGGATGAACTCAACAAGATGTAAGCAGTTTCACAAGCTATCGTGACCGATGTCCACTCCGTACACTGACACTGTTTATACTGTCTTTATTTTTACTTTTTACTCCTGCACATTTGGCTTTGTGCACCTATAATTTCACTGGACATGTGCAATGACAATAAAGGGTTCTTCTATTCTGTACTGGACAGTATACACTTGGTATCAAGTTGGAACTCAGTGAATGAATCGAATCATCATCATCAGCTTAAATGTAACCTGTAAATGTAACCACCTGTCCAACCATGTAACCTGTTTGTCCTGCACAGAACTACACAGTGTTTTCATGCAACATTTGAATAACACAAGTTTGTATATCTTGGCTTGTTTTACACGACGTTTCACAAAATGAAAATACACAATTTGTGAAAACGCATCATACACAGATCACGCGTAAGCTTTAGATTTGCAGTTTATCAAGCATCACTGATCAGTCCTTCCCTTTAAATCTAAGCTCTCTTCTTCCTCTCCTCTCCTGTCCTGTCTTTCTTATCTTTCTCCATCTCTGAGTGAAGTTAGCTCTCTTTATTTTCTCTCCCTGTGAAATACAGCAGCTGGACCTTTAGCTAGCAACACACTGTGTAACAAGCTGCACACAAACAGTTTGTGTGTTTGCTGATGTTTGTTGAGCTAATAGAAACTCTGCATTTAAAATTGCCCGCTGCTTAAAAAAACCGTGTGTAGAGCTAGCTAATTGGTTAAGACCTGCAGTCCTTCTGGCCCACTTGAACTCCCGAGTATAAATGCTATAAATTATACTGTTGAAACTAAAGTAACGAGCTTGTTTTGAAAACATAAGAAGTAGAAAGTACAAATACTTGTTTAAAAATGTAGGGAGTAAAAGTAAAAAGTTGTCAAGTACAGTACAGACTCTCTTCCATACTGTTTTCATTTATAAAGTGCTTTACAAACCCGAACATTATGGCTAACAGGTGGATTTTGCTGTTTCAGTGCAACTAGCCAAACAACGGAGAGCCACTTACTGGTTAAGATAGAGAGAGAGTGAAATTGGACAGTATATCCTAGATTTGTTAATATTAAAATCATTGTTGCAGCCAGGGGCAGCACAAAAGTTACCCCCTTAAACATATTTTTAATTTCAGTGTCCTCATTTTCCCGTAAGTTATTGGTTCTGTCATTAGTTAGCTAACATAAATTAATCTAACAGCAGAAATCAACCTTCAACCTGGTGATGTAACTTTCTGTACTGACAGAAGATGGCGCTAGACATTTTTTTAAAACTTTAAGCACTTCTTTTTTAAATCCAGCTTCACAGCCAGTGTTACATCTGTGTCAGTTTGTGAGAGCAGGGATCCATGGTGTAAATTAACCTTTGTACATTTACTGTTTCATTTCCACTTTAAAGGGTGCTTTTGTGGTTTGTGTTCCAGTTCTGGGAGTTGAGCTAACCAGGCTTCTGGACAAACAGGGATTATACCAGTTTGATCTCTTTAATCCTGAGGTGCTTCCCCGGGACGTGAGTGTTCTTGTTTCTCTCTTTTTTTATTTCCTCTCTGTATGTGTTGTATTTCTGCATTCACACAGCTTCTGCCTCTTCCTCACTCTCATGCTGCAGGGCTTTGTGGTGATTCAGATGGATTTTGGTTTCCCTCATCACCTCCTGGTTGAGTTTCTCAAGAGGACACTGCAGTAACCTTTAAATATCCGACCCAGGAGTGTGTTTCACACTGAAAACTCAGTTGGGGCTGATGTGAGTCAGTTAGAACATACTTCTGTCAATTTGTCGGAGAACATTTTGTTGTTGTTTGAATAAAATGAAATACCATGTAAAAACAGGCTTCTGCAGGTGATGCAAAGTCAATGTACAGTCAGTTAAAGATTACCACAATTATTGTGAGACCTTGCCTCACCCGATCGTGTGACTTATTGAGATCAACTGGCACAAGATGTGAGTGTGAGTGAAAGAAGCCATCTATGTCCACTGTGAATGACCATCCTTGAACAGAGGGGTTGGCTTACAACACCAGCTGTCTGCCACCTATAATCTAGTTTTGAGATCCTTTCCTAGACGCCTTAATGCCAACTCACAGCTTTGACAAATGCCCAGCTGGGATAACCACGTTTGCTCAGGAGCCTTCTTGATATGATGTTCTTCTGTTTCCCTGGCAGCTGTATCTGTGGGGATGGTGTTCGCTCTGTGCTGTAGCGTACGAACATATTTATTTTCACACTTGCATTTGAGACACTGTTCTGATAATAAGACAAATCACAGGAATCTGTTATTCTGTCTGGAAATATGAGTGAAGGACAAAAAAACACAGTTATTAACTGTTTTATATATTTTATTGGTTTTTTTTGTGCCTGTAAATTTTAGAAATTAAAATCCTACTTAACACGAAGTACTGCTTTGTCTTCATCCTTTTTTGAGTTTATAAGCTTCCGCAGAGTCTCTGATAGAATAAAGAAGCCAAAGTCCGGCATAGAGCAACTGAGTGAATGTGGTTTGGACTCTGCGGAGGACAGTCATTGTTTGAGAGATGCTGTAGAAGGACAGAATACCTGCGCCGTGATCGTAAAGGACTGACCCTCAGGCAGCAGTTTGGATGTCTGAATAGTGTATGGGTTTTGTCACAATCTAATGCTCAAGATTTTTCATTAAAACTCACATTCATTCACATTCACATGCTGAATAACGTGCTTTATTGGTTTGGGTTGTCTTACAAAGTTTATTAATAGCTCTTGTCCCCTAGCCTGATAGTAGAAAAATGTGTTTGGGCTGTAGCTTCACCTCTTAAAACATAATTTAATGTGATATTCTTTATTGACGTCTGAACACAGAAACATGTTTTCAGTGCAAGAGATTCACAGAAGCAGTTTTAGTGAAGGTTTTTTATTCCAGATTTCAAACAGCAGTCATACAGCCTTGGAATCATTTTCCTTATACACAACTACAACAGAGTTTACTTCTAGTAAACTTTTACTTTTTTACACTTTATACTTTTAGGGTCAGATTTGTGGGTTTTATTGAGATGCCTCTCTCTATTTTAGACCTCTTTCAGTAAAAGGCCATAAGGACGGATGGCCCGTTTCACCATCTCCTGCTCTCTTTCCACTGATAATCCAGCTGGGATGGGAACCAGCCAGTATCTATCGTTGTTGTGTTTCTCTCTATAATTTGGGTTGACCCGATTCTGCAGAATCACTTTGTACTTCTTGCCATTATGAGCGGAAGTGAATGTTATGGAATAATAGATGGCCTCGTTGATGTAAGGTGTAGAATAAATCCCTCTACCGTAGAGTTGACGCGGGCCCGGCTGTTAAATAAAAGTAAGAAATGTGACTTAACAAATAAGTTACAGTTATAGTTTATTTACTCTGGGCTAACCAATACCATACTTAACACCTCCATAACATTCACATCACCAGTATTTTAACTCTAGGTCACTAAAAAAACTTCCCATTCTAAATGACCACATCGTTATCTTCACTTCTAGATACTTTCCTTCCTTCTTTCGTGACTGTTTACTAATAATATTTTTGAAAAAGTATTTCAAACTTCCACTTTTTGCTTAATGTCAGCTACGTTACATATAACAACCGTTTATGGTTTAGCACTTTTACTGTAACACAGTTTTATTGGAGACAGTGATGCACTAACAGTAGCAATAATAAAATCAAACCTTGTAGAATCCTCCGATGATGCCCTCAGCACCTGCCTTCGTTGTCCCATGGTAGGACACGGGCCACTCCCCCGGCACTGACTGAGTGCTCCGGTACTGGGTTCCGAGCCATGCGTTTCCATCGTACTTGTTCAGGACCTAAAATATTTTCATAAAAGAAAAAAGTGATTTTAAAAAACGGAACAGCTTTGCAAAGTTTGGAACGCTCAGGTGCACAACTCAGAACAAAAGCATGAATCACTGTTGATGAATAAAGGAGCAAAAGTTATTAAGCCCTGTTCCTTTCTCCATAGGCGCCGGCGCTGAGGTGCTCGACTTCCCATGAGTAAACTTTACGACTGGTGCTAAACTGGATGAACTGAGGGACTATGTTACTGATTATTTTGTTTTTGACTTGGGGGGATGCTATGATTTAGCATTACTGACGAATACTGTGATATGTTCTGTAATATTGATGATGGCTGCTGAAGTCTTTTACTCTGTGCTGTAGTAGTACTGAAATCAATCATCTGTGTTTACCTTGATGGCAAAGCGTTGCCAACCACATGGACGTTCATACACCTCTCCACCTCTGCGATAGGTCTCCGTGTCGCTCAGTCCAGTGAAGTCGTAGTCAAAATTGTGGTCAAAGAATTCATCCTCATCGATGATGTAAGTCGTTCCGCCTGTTGCCCTTTCATCAAACGTCAAGCTGGTGGAGCTTTTAGAAAGCTCTCCACCTTGGAGGACACTTTGAATCTTGTCAAATTTGCTTTTTGACAGTGGGCTGTAAGTTAGCAGAAAAAGATGCAGGTTTAAAGCAGATTAGCTATTTATACATGTTATCCTCAATAGGCTGTATTCTGTTATAGAGGTTTCAGGAGAGATCAAAATCAGAGACTGGCTCTGATTGAGTTATAGAAGTTAGCAATGTGTGACGCTGGGGGAAATTAATCTATCTTAAATTAAGACTAAAAATAGAGACTCACTCGGGGGTAAGGTAAATTTAATGCAGCATACGATAAAGCATGCAGAATCTTGAAGTGAAAAACGAAGTAAATAAATAGACTAAATACATAAAGATAAAACCTGCATTCAGTTTTGATAAATTACACTCAGCACAGGAGTGACATTGATAATATTTACCTGGTTTGATCTCCAACCAAGATCGCAGAAATGAACTGGTTTGCAGACAGAGTTGGCGCTGCAGAACTGCCCGCAGCTATTTTGTGTACTCCTGATCTTAGTTTTTGAACTGAAGTTACTTTTGCATTGCAGATTACACCCAACGCTTCGAGTGCAACGTCTCTGTCAATCATCTTGAATTGGTGTCTTTAAGCTGCAGCAGTTCACCTCTTCCTACAAATGCTCTGGCCTACGTGGAAATTGAGCTCATATTTATAACACCTACTGAGTGATGACGCCGTTTACTTTAACAAAAAAAGAAGCAGGAAATAATATTTTCTTTGTGAGACTAGCATCACTTCTCAGGAAGCCTAATGGACAGAGGCGTGCCGTAACTTGAAGCCAAACTGTGAGAAGCCTAAATGTTACATCACACCGCCATCAGTTAGGCTTTAACTGACAAAGGTGTGTCATAACAGTTGGCATCCTCATCACTCATCATCCTTTGTCCAGTATATCCACTCTGCCTCTCCCTCACATGAGCAATCTACCACTTCGATGTTTCAGTGTTTTAATGTCAGGTGGGCAGTTAAACATGCTGCTGTTGTTAGGCGGCACCATAAACTCTACTAGATTACAGAAAAGACTCTTATTCTGTTGATGCACAGCAGCAGCCACCTGTTGATTCAAAGGTTTTATTTAGACATCGGCTGCTTTTTTGCTCATTTCCGGTCCGGTCCTTGTACCTGACCGTTTTCACAGGAATGTTTCCTGTGTTACCCCCGAAAGGTTGATTCTGTTATCTCCAGATGAACAGAATCAACCTTCTGGGATTTACTTACCTGGATGATTGAGCATGCATCAAGACGTTTCCTGTGTTAGTTAACCCACTTAACACTGACCTGTGAATCATTCAAGCACAAAAAGGCTCCTAACTGAAGAGAGAAAACTGTGTTGTATCCACACATAACACACAGCTTAACAAAGAAGCAATTTAAAATTATTTCTCCAAGCACTTTACCAGCACAAAACACATCATTTGCTCCCATTTTTATAGTTCAAGCTAAAAAAATCTTAAAGCTCTATATTTCTGCACAAAGAGAGGAGGGTTTTCACTTCGTAACCTCAAGTGGTATTACTGGACCATCGTCATAAAGTACATGAAAATGTGGTTGCCAAACTATAAAAGTCATAAATGACTTCAAACATAGTTAATTTGAGCATTGAAGCGTGATATATTGGGATAAATGCGAAAATCTTTTATGAAAAGACTTTCAGACCTTCACAAAGCTTGATGAATCAAGTGGCTGTCTTTCAAGGTCAAAATTAAAATGAGGAGTCTGAACCAGGAAGAGAGCAAAACTGGGGCCAAGAATTCGGCGTCCGATCAAAGACGTAAGAAACACGCAACTTTTCTTTTAATCAGCAAAACGAACATTTACGGTACAAGACATAGCCATTTATGTTAAGGCTGTAGAAAAACCATATTCATGTTTGTCTGTTTAGGTGAATTTGAAGCCCGATACATGCAGGAGAACCACCTCAGAAAAGGAGGGTGTGGAGCAGTGCTTGCCAGCTACCATGTAAAAGATAATTTTCCAGTAATTATTACCAGTGGCACCGTGAGGCCTATTTTAGGGGGGCTGAAGCCTCCCTAAAATATTCTTAAGCCCCCCTAAATAATTTGGTGGTTTTTTTTTTAAGGTTTTTTCTCTTTTTTTTTTCTTTTTTTTTTTTACAAAAATTGCAGACAAATTCAATATAAAGACGCAGGAACATGAGTTTAAATAAATAATAATATAAACCTGTCACTATTCACTTAAATACGAACATAAATCTGTTGGTCCCTTTCCCTTTACAGTGTTAAGGTAGCATCAGTGCTGCGTTAGCCAATCCGTTCCCGTTGTTCACAGGGAACGCCCACATTACTGAAAATCCAGTCCACGTTTTCACTGCTACTTCACACTGCGCTGCGTCTACACTTGCGGACACACTAGCGTAGATGCTGCACACAGCAAGACAACATGGAAATACCTCCATCCTTATTAGCCTGTAGGAGTCAGGGCAGAGGAGCACAGAGAGTGAGAGAGAGCCCTCTACTGGAGAGGTGAGTCAAGGATTTCACAGGATGGAGTCA
>VVHJ01035407.1:0-10052 GCA_015107715.1 Tylochromis polylepis
CTAAAAAAAAAAAACTAATAAGAATAAACAGCAGATGCACATGTACACAGCCCTTTACCCACTTCCTCTATGGCCATCAGAGTATCAAAGTACAGCCTGGCACAGCTGATCAAAGATGTAAAGGGTCAAAGACAGCACATACTGCCCTTTGATCTCCTGGTGAGGCTTGGTCCCTGTCAGAAGATCTTTAAAATCTTCTGAAGTGGACCCTCTTCTCTGTCACAACAGTTCTGCTTCTGTAGTTTGAAAGGAGATTGTTTCTTTCACTTTCAATTCACTCAAACAGCCAAAGAGCCCGTAACCCTGCTTTAAAAACTGCCAAAGATCTTTCACTAAAGAGGCTCCAGACCATCGGACAGTCTTTGATTCAGTTGCCCACGGAGGCCAGGAAATGACTGAAGAAATTATAACAACTGCTGCGGTGTTATAATGAAAAGAAGACCAGGCCATTGTTGCAATTTGAATATAAAGTTAAATTGCTGGATGCAAGCAAATTTTCTCATTTGACTATTCTACAGGAAACCTTTAGGTAAAATAAGCCCATCTCTGAGGTTTATAACAAAGCTGCCCTTAAAGCACCATACTTGAAAAATTCAACTAATTAGTACTCCACTGAAGTCTAACACAAATAATCTAGTTGTTTGTCAAATGTTAGCTTGATTAAATAAGAGAAACCAACCAGTGAAAATTAGCAACAGTGAATTAATCACATGGTATTTCAAGAAAAGACTGATAACATTCAGTAATTAGTATATGTGTTGTTTAGTGAATTCTTTTTTAAAACTGAAACTATTTTCTATAGGTTGTTTTCAAGCTGAACAAATATGAAGAGCTATTTTAATTTTAAAAATATATTTGGTCCCGACAAAGCTGAAAAAGACATGGTTGCATTAGAATTCCAAATCTGGACTGTCGCAAATAAATATTTAACTAATAAAAACAACTGATGGCATGAAGATTTTTTTCAGCTAATGATCTTGGCTTGCAAAAACTGATTTCCTGAAGTCTCTTTTTGTTTTAAAATCACTGGGCTGATTTATATCAGGGTTCGAAGAACATCACTGATTGCTTTGTAATGTATTTTGAGGCAATCTGTCCGAGAAAGTTTTTCAAAGAAATTTGACTTTACTTACTCGACCACACACAGCCAGTCACACACACAAAAAATTAAACAGTCTCACTGAGTGAGGTGATGAAAATTGGCCCACTTTTCATCACTTGTCCAATTCAGAGTGTGGAGCTGTTGACTTCCTGAGTCAGAAAATGCAGCTTTCAGCTCTAATCCACTCTGTTCACCTCCACTGCTTCTACAAGAAACCATAAAGAGAGCCACAGAAAATCGAAGCTGCTGCCAGCCTCCCTGGTCACTAAACGAGTAAAATTGTCCTCAATTTATCTGTCCTTTTATCTGTCCTGCACTATCATGCCTTCTTTGCCCTGTCATCTGTTCCACAGTTGCATGCTTTTCCACTTCTATTCCACTCTTTATGCTCACTCCAGCCTTCCCTTTATCTGCCTTACCCCATTTACTCTTCTGCTGTGGAAAATTACTGTATTGGATCTAATAAATAATGTAATAGTGTGTTAATGTTGTGTATCTTAGAAAGATCGAATGTTTAGTTACAAAGAGAAACACAGAGAAACCAGAAGTTTTTGCGCAGGAATCCAATAGCAGACTTTCCATGTCTATATATCTGTGCCGAATAACATTTTTAACTTGAAGTAAGTACAAAAGAACTGTATCACTATTCTCAATACACAATTGTAAAGGTATGTGCTCAAAAAGTCCCCTCTAGAAAAAAAGCTACTGCTGCTGTGTCCTTTTAATTCTGTGGAAATTCCTCATAGAAAAAGCAATTTCCACAAAACTTCTTTCCTCCCTCCTTCTCTCTGACCCCTCTCTCTCTGCACCACCTCTCGACATCTCTATTCTTCCCTCACTTTCCCCGATCCTCCTGCTGTGCTTAGATATAGAGAAACAAGCTTGTTGCCCTGGAAACAATGCAAATCAGCCCCAACAGGCCAATTACCAAAGAGCGCCAATTAAAGCCAGACCTGTTCCGTTTAATGCATTTTATCTAGGCTGCCCTTTGGATACACCAGGCGCACACACACACACACACACACACACACACACACACACACACACACACACACACACACACGGATGGCTACCTCTTCCTCACCAGCAGGCAATTGTTAACTTAGTAAAAGTAAGAGTTGCTTTGTGTCATAAATGTATGCAGTGTCTGAGTTATTTTATTATTTTGTATGAGTATACCATAGTACCAAATCTGTGCTTGTGTCTATTATATCATGCTTACAACTAAACCCTCTGAGTTCATCATCCATCACCCGCTGAACTCTAACACACCAGAATGGTTGGTCATGTTCCCTGCAACCAAAATCTAATACAATCTGACCCCATGGAGAAAGAAGGACCAGGAGTAAGTGCTTACAAAAGGAAGGAGCATGTACCGGTGTGTCCATGTGGTAATTGCTCAGGACAATTAAAGCTACAAATGATGACTCTCTTTCACTCAGCTGAGACCTTGTTATTTCTCTTCCAAGCGAACTAGAGATTTCATTACCGAACTCTTGTTTGTGTGTGTATTTTGCAACAATGTATGTGTTTGTTGTGGCCTTCTCATCTTGCTTTAGAAAATAAAAGATTCTCGCACAAGTGTGTGGTTCTGTTTATGTGTGCCAGCTTTGTTGTTACAAGCCTTTATTGATATTTTTGGTTTGGAGGAAGATAAGGGCATTTATACTCTCTGTATGTGTGCTGTGTGTACGTGGAGCGAGGAGGCTAGTGTGTGGTAGCGGGGAGAAGGCTAGCTACCTAGTGGCTGTATACTGCCTCCTACCAAGACTTAATGAAGGAGAAATTGGATCCTGATGGCTTCACAACAAAGGACAGCCCTGCGGCATTGTGTGTGCGAGTGTGTGTGTGTGTGTGTGTAAGTGCGCATCTATGTGTGTGAGCAACTTATTTGCGGGCAAAATGGGAAACATTTTCTTCTAATAAAGAGCCTCTATTTCTTTTGCGCTTGCCTGGCTTCCTCCTCAAACTCTGCTGTACTGGCCTTGTGAGTTAGTGTGCGTGTATGTGTGTGCGTCTAAAACTGGTGCTGAAAGCACATGTGTGTGCGGGCGCCCATGTAGAGCTGTGTCTATGATTATAAGAAGTTTTTTTTTCTTTTTTTTCTGTATGTCCATCTCAGCCTTGGATGGTTAGTTATTACTCAGAAATCATGGTGCTTTGTTATAAGAGATCTTGTAAAATCATAGAAAAGAGCTGAAACACAGTAAACATGAATGCACGACCAGACTGAAGGACCCAATAGAATTATGGGTAAAGAGACTACCTGCATTGTTTTGCGTTTTGTATTTGTAATTTTTCTATCATTCAAGAAAGTGTTGTGGTAAGTTCTTTGTTCCCCTGCATTCAGCACACATCTCTCTAACTTACAGCATTCTCTCCAACACGCACACACACTCTCACCCCTGGTGTTACTCATCCTGCTTGCTTGCAGCTTTCTCAAGTGTTGATTACAATCGCTACACTGCTGTGAGAGCAAAAAAAAAAAAAAGTGTTGTACATTAATGTTTGTGTGTCTCATGCACTACATCACCTGCAGACCTGTGTGCGAGTGCATGTGTGTCCACACGTTCACATCATTAGGAGGTTTAAATGACGTTTGTAGGTTTGTCTTTGTGTGTTCATTTGAATGCCACGCACACGCCTGTGTCTTCTACTTAATATAATGACTTTTGCTTCATGTTCTCATGTCTGACACCGGTTTTTAAGCAGTTCTCACTTCATCTGTCAGACAGACAAACTTCGCACCCCTCTACTCCCTTCTGCTCCACCATGACAAGCATGTAACACACCCTCAAAATAGAGGGTTGTTACTAGGAAGATTTAAAGTGTTGTGAGAGTATCTAGGTAGATTTCTCTGTATTTCTGTTATTTTTGGAACCAATTATGCCACTTAGATCAGTGAATAATGGACCTTTTGGAACAATGTTCCTGATTAAATAATAAGAGCCAACTGCTGAACCTCGTCTTTAAGATTTTTGGTGTTTTTTTATGCGTTTGCTTGTTGTACATCAATGTTAGGTGCTCTGTTTTTAAATGTTTTTAAAAGTTGCTGTCACAGTTAATCAAGTACAGCTCCAGTACGATGAAGGCAGATTGTTTCCAATGTTTCCATCGACTGTTTGTAGAATAATAAACACCCACTGGGGAACTTGCATATATAAAGTAGGGGCTTTATAGTAGATAGCGAAGAGCAGAAGAGCATTGGCCGTAGTTTGATGATGATTAATATGTCTGCCCCGTGTGCTATTACTCTTACTAATTTGAAGAAGAAATTACTGGGGCACACAAAGAGTCACACAAACTGATATTCTTGTATTCCAGTAGGAAGAGTACAATGAACACAACATTAACATTTTAAATATAAAAGACATTTATCTTTTTAGGCTTAGCTTTTGGGGTTTAGATTCATTTTTGATTAATAAGACTTAAAATAAGAAATAAAATGTTTTATATCCTAACACGTTTTTGCAGCACCCATATTACCGTGTGATCTTTTTTTTCCCCTTATCAGCCCGTGTGACTGCAAACAACTAAAAGTGAGAAAAGATTTTCTTGGGCACATATGTTTTTATAACAAATATCAAAACACTGCACACCATGTCTTAGTATTCCCCATTTCCTTAACAATGTCATTGGTATAAAAAGAATGTATATGCCTTACTCAGAGGCATCTCAGTGAGTTGAAAGTAAATGATCAAGATGCTGAACCTCGATTGCTTCCTCCTAGAATCTTTTTAAGACTCAATTACAACCCCTTCAGAAACCAACAGAAACAGCAAATTTAAAGGACTTAGGAAAGGACTATTTATCTATGGAGTGCATTAACACAGTAAGTGGATAATTTCTGAAATTTCTCAGCCATTATTAAATTAGATGTGGCAGATGAGGCAGATGGAGTAGACTGTCGAGGGAGTCTAAGCCCAACAATGGAAGTCTTTTCTATCTTAAATAGAGAGTCTGGCAAGTTATGAAGATGCAGCTGTGTCTTCATAATGTCCTTATGGGATTATGTTATATGTACCTCAGGACATAATTTGCCTGTGTGAGTGTGTGTATGTGCGTTAAGAAAGACACAAAGACACACAAGTACATGAACATAAAAAAACAAAAATCCTTTCAAAGAATAAAGAAATGCAGTCTGTGTGCTTGTGGGAAATATAACAGATAGGTGTCATCTGCGTGAGCGGCATTAAAACTCAACAAACTATCTCTTCCTAATACTAACTCTTGAGTGCTCTGGGACACACATCCTATAAACACACGTGCATACGAAAAAAAAAATCCAGGGTATAAAACGTTGTTAGTTTTCTAAAACGTTTTCAGATTCGATGTAAACTGTAAAGCACATAAGTATTTCACAGTATGTTTAATATAGCCCCTGACTGAAATTTAATATCCTTATGCCTTATTATTTTCTAACTGAAATGTGGGCTAAGTGAAAGGCAGCATCCCCGCTAAGGGGACATTCCTGATATGTGCAGCAATTTACCCTGCAGAGTGGGCCTGTCAGGTCATTTAACATCTAATGATTTTTAAGAAAAAAATTTAATTTTGATTTTAATTTAGGGTTTTTTTTTTATGCATCAGTTTTAGCCAGCTCCTGTAATATCAGTCGGACTGGATTTATTAAAGATATAATAGTTTTTTTTAACTTTGTGCAGAAGTTTAAAGACAATTTGATTTCCGCAAGTGTTCTTTGTGGTATTTTATACTGCTGGAAGTTATTTTAATAGTTGGTGTCAAAAGCTTTCATTTGTATTTAACCATTGCTATGAAAGCTAAATCCAGCATAAGCAATAGCCATCCTATGTGTTTCAGCGAGAGAGAATGCTATAAAGTGGTACATGTCATTCTAAGTGACGTAGTTAAGGAGCACTCAAGGAAGCAGGATTTCAACTTAGTGCATTAAAAAAAGTAACAACAGTGACAAAGAGACTATGTTGAAAGGGTGACAAGACATCAGAGGAAATTCAAAAGAGGAATTCACAAGAAAGTATAAGGCACTCTGTGGGTGGTTGTCGGCCTCAGCGCATGAATGAGAGAACGTCAGCTTGCAGAAAGCCAAAGCACATGTACGCTGACCTTAAATGACAGGAGGGGAGAACTGGCAAGGACATGACAGGCATTCAGAGATTAAGTAATAAAGAAATAAGCCATCATGGAAACCTAAAGGGCCAGAAAAAACACAGACGAACAGGGAATTTTACATAAAGTAGCATGATAAGAAAAGGAAAAACTACAAAAGCGGAGAGATCCAGAGAACGAGGCCCTGATCTGAGTTGGTTAAATGGTTAACTACTTCCCTGAGGTAACAACATACTCAGGCCTCGAGCGATGACAATACTGACAATCTTTATGAAATATAACAAACAGAAATGTGTTTCCGTGATCACTTCTATTTTTAATACTCTCATCTTTATATTATAGTATGTCTAAAAGTAGCAGGAGGTAAATTATGATTTACTTCCTACTGAGCAAGCACTCTAAGAAAGAACTGGCTCATTTGTACAATACTTAATAAAAAAGGAGGCTTCCATCTGTGCTGCAACACAGGAAACCCTTCATTCGACTACCAAACTGAAGCCACTGCCAGTAGAACAGTCACTTTGCACTACCATGCTTACTACTTCTAATAGCATGGAGGAGACAAGTTCCTTGACATATGAAAGGCTCCTTCATATCAAGTAGCACTGTAATGAAAAGATCCTGTTCTGGTTCAAGATTGTCTTGTTTTAGTGTTTTGTCAGAGAGCAGTAACAAGGTCTGGAATAGGCCAAATAAAGACAGACCAATGAGAATAAAGGCAAGGGAAAACTGTTTTCATTAAAATGGCAGTTACATTTTAAAAACTTGGAATATATGTCTACTGTCTGCTTTCAAAAGCGCCTGCCATCCACTGTCAATACATTCAACTGCATCAAACTCTAAAATCAACACGTCAGTATTATTGGTTTGTATGGCAATAGAGACTTTATAAAGCACTTAAACACACTTTGTGTTTTGTCTTGTTTGCCTTGCAAAACCAGTCTAATAAATTAAAGTCTTTAATGTTTTATCAGAAAAGCACAGAATACCAAGATGAACGATAGGGAACAGCAAAACTAAATTGTTTTGCTGCAGCAGTTTCAGAAATTAAATATTAAAGTTCAAATCCAAGTGTCATACTAATTTTCTACATAAGCACATTTTAAAAATGTCACCTACAAACTCATTTACACTTGGTAATGAGGCATTGTGGCTTATAAAGTGTTAAAGCACACACTCTTGGATGTGTGTGGCTTTTTAAAAAATAATTTTTAGCAATAAACAACCCTTTATTTATCAATATAATTTTAATGATACAGCTATACACTGACACAGTGTATGTGCCACTTTAAACACAGTAATACTTTTAGAACATCTTTTTTTTCTAAAGATATTATTGTTTATTGAAATACATTTGTTTGATACTGTCATATTAACGAAAGAGAAATGGTAGAAAGTTGAGTGGTTGAGAAATAAGAATATTATTATTATAAATCAAGGACTTAGTTAAATTAATTCGAGTGGTTAGCACCATTGCCTCAGAGCAGGAAGGTCCTGGATACGAACCAACCTCCACCATCTGACCAGGGCCTTTCTGTGTGGAGTTTGCATGTTCTGCCCATAGGTGTGAATATGAATGGTTGTCTGCCCCGTTGTGTTAGCCTTAAGTGCTTGTTCTCACCCTATAAGAGCTGCAAAAGGCTCCAGCGCCCCAAAAACCTGAACTGGATGGATGGATGGACACTATACAAGTTGTTTTTGATGGCTTTAGAAGTAAAATTAAAGGGGAAACCCATGGACAAATTACCAATAAACAGGATGTAATTATCTTAATTAGAATAAAAACAAGCCAAGGATGGCACACGGAACTAAACACATTGGAGGTGAGAGTTAATGCTCCAGAAAAGCTACAGGCTAAATCTTCAACATCACTGTGGCTTTTCTGAATAATAATAAATAAGAGTATTATCTGTCATTAGAGGGACACTGCTAAAAGTTTAAAATATCAGCCTTTATAGCTGTATTGCAGAGGCTGATTTGGCATCATCTGAAGGCTCTGGGCAATAAGAGAAGAAAGACCAAGCTCAGCAAATGGGGGTGGAAGCATAAAGTGCTCAGTTTGTAGGTGAGAGGAGACTAGTTGAAAGTTCCATGCAGATGTCCAGTGATTTGGCAGCCACTAAGAACCTTCTGATGACATCCACTCCTGACTAAGGGCTACAGCTCATCAACCGGTAGCTGAAAAGAGCAGCGTACATTTGTGACATTCCATTTGCTTTTCAGCACAATGTGCTTATTTCACAAAAAATATGGATCCAGGCTTTGATTCAATACCAGTGCACCTGCAAAAATCTGAGCTCTGAACTGTTTCATTCTGGTAATGTTTGATGTAAAACGGATGCACTCTCTTAACTGCATCTATACTGCTTGGCTCGGCAAAATGATAGAGCAGTGGTGTCAGCCAAATCAGCATATACCCAGCAGGTGAATTAAAAATCCATTTTTATGGAGTAACACATTAGCCAACACTCACATTACCATCCTTCACATAAAGATCTACTTTATAAGAAATGGCCAAGAGGGGGAAAGGAAAGAAGATGCTCAGATGCAGTATATAACCTCAGATGAATTGAGTCTTTATAGAGTGCTGCATATTAGCCAACATTCACATTAGCACCTGCCTTCTATAAAGAAGAGACACGGAAAGGAAATTGTATGGGAGTAAAAGGCAAAGAAAATATACTAAGGTAAGATTTAAAGACCATGGGTGAATTAAAAGTCCGTCTTTATTGGGTAACAAATTAGCCAACACTTACATTATCATCCGCACATAAAAAATATTAATTTATAAGTAAGGGACTACAGGAGGATACACTTACACTTCGAAGAGGTAATGTTTAAGTTAAAAGCTGATATTTATAGAGACAAGGATCACGGCCAATATTCACATTTTACGCTTGGGAACTTTGAATTTCAAGCAAGAGTAGAGGCAAGAAGACAGAGGAGAGGGAAAAGGACAGAGATACAAAGATGAACGACGAGTAAGGGGAAGACAAAATGTCAGGAGTGTGTTTGTGTGTGTTGACAGGCTCTCTGCAGCTAAGCAGTGTCACTGACTTAAGTAAGAAAGATCAACAGGGATTAACTGAAATGATAGAGGCTCATTTTAAAATCAGATTAAGAGCACAAAACTATGAAGGTCATAAACACTTATAGAGATCATTGCAGGAGTGAGGAAACATCTCTTTTTCTGAGTTTGGTTTATTGAAAAAGAGAGATATACATAGGCATAAAAATAAATTATCCAAATGGAAAAAAGTTGAGGAATCACTTGAAAGCCCTGAAATGTATAAAGAAAGATGATAAGGAAGATGGGGGAATAGGAGCAAGAAAAAAGAGAAAAGAGAGGAGAAGTTGTAGAGGAGAGTGCAAATGAAATCAATCATGATCAAGGCCATGTCCTCACTGAACCCAGCCGGTTCGCCTTCCCAGGGTATCAAACACTACAGTTTTGTCAAATTTGCTGGCATCTCAGACATATCCACAGTGCTCTTTGCTGTTGGTGCCATGACGCACAAGTTCAAGCAATACTAGTTGGACAAAGGACATGCTCGTCCTGGAAAGAGCCCCAAAGTTTGCATAAGAAGGAGCTTCGTCTTTGTATTTGGTCTACTTTTTTGTAACTTGTTCATTATTTTTACTTTCGCTTGCTGTTCACTTCTAATTAGTTATGTTTTCACATGCTTTTTGCTTTCATATTCACTTGCTGCTTTATTGGGTGTAGACCCCAAAACTATGAAGACTCTGGTGAAATGAAGTTAAAGGGTACCCAATGGACTAAAATGTGATGCCAGTTGGTCTATATATATATATATATATATATATATATATATATATATATTTGTGTGTGTGTGTGTGTGTG
>VVHJ01035407.1:11237-23146 GCA_015107715.1 Tylochromis polylepis
ACACACACACACACACACACATTCCAGCAGCCAGCAGGTTCTTGAACATCTGTCCTGCCTGCCTGCTTCAATCCTGTCATGCACAACACACACAAATGAACACACATGGAGCGCCCTATGAATGGTTGTGACAGCTAAACATTGCGCCACTAGCCCAGAAACACATGTTCCTTTCCACTATGCTTTACACACAAACACAAAAAGAGTGACCACCGGCTCTGGTCCATTTCAGTTCATGTCACTGGCTTCTCTTTCCCTTACTCTGTGGCCTTTTTCTCTCTTTCTTCTCCAGCACTCCATTTCTTCTGTGCTCCGTATTTCTTTTATTATCAGTTTTTTCTTGTTTTCTTTCTTTAACTCTTTTCTTTCTCGCCCTCTCTTCTCATCCTTTAGCACATTTTCTTTACACAGTTTCTGTTGCCCCCCCGCTTTGTTGATTTCCCACTGTCTCACTGCAGCTATTTTTATTTCACACGCAACATTTTTCCACCTAATCCTATCTCACTGTCTCCAATTCCTCTTGTGCCTCATCTTATTCCTACGTGAGAAATAGTTATCCCTTTTCACCTCGCAGCTGTACACCTGCTGAAAACAAGTGGCTACTTCTAAATGCACTGCAAGTACACACAGACCACAGACAAACTGTTCTGAGATTTGAGCCTCTGTTCAATCTGAAGTTTTGTCTGAGCAAAATGAAAATTTTAAGAGTGTGTATGTGCATGTCTGCGAGAGGCAGAGAGCTTCAGATGTGGATACCAGGAAGTCTGAGACAGGACAGGTGTGTGTGTGAGTGTGTGTATGTAGATGATAGGTAGGCTGAGGGTGTCTCTTTATGGGTACAAGAATGAACACAGTAGAGACCAGGAAATTAAAATTAGCTGTGTGATAATGTACTCCAAGGCAAAGAAAGAATATAGATCTATTAGAGGTGTAGAGTTAAATGGTAAAAGGGAAAGAGAGGCAAAATAATGATTTTCTACAGATCTTATTGTCAACAAAAGTCAATAAAAAAACGTACTCGCTTCAAAGTCCATATATTATATCCTCTGTGCCATAGAAGTTCATTATTGTCCAAATAATTACATCAGCAAGCAACTCTTCCTGCTGAGTGATATGTTCCTTCATTACAATAAACAGACAGACCATTATCAAAAATACTCACTGCCTCACAAAATCTGTATTGATCCACAGGAGAAGAAAAATAGTAACTGTACTTCTTTTTATGATTAATGTTCACAAATAACTAGTGTGCCCACTGGGCACTACAATGAAATGAGGAACTATAACATAAACTGATGCATTCATTTTTTTTTCTTTTCAAAGATATTTCAAAGAGCCAGATAATAGGTGGACTCAGACATTGTAAACATTCACTGCTTTGCCCCCTGGTCCCTTGGGGAGATTTATTTTTCCCATATTTAGAGCAGCTATGTGAACTATTTTTATAGTCATGTGAAATAAGAATCAATAAACAGCTAGAAAAAAAGATATAATACAGGAGAACAAAACAGGGTGTATCAAAAAAAATCATCCGATTTCAAAAGGCTATTTTAAATATCTAATATATATTTATCTTTTTTAAAGTAATGGACAAAGAAGCTTGTGGTAAATTTTAAAATATCTGGCTGAATATAAAATTTTGCACACAAAACTTGTGCCTCCATACAATAGTCAAACTTCTCCCATACCTTTGCTAGTCACTGTCTACTGTCAACCATGTGAAACTCTCGAGTCCCCTGAGTCTAACAGTACATGTTTCCTTTTAGTGAACGGCTGTGGAATTAAAGCACTTTGAAACTGGATGATTCATTTTGGTACACCCTGTATTTCATTGCAGCTTATGCTGTTTCTAATTATTCTTCCACTAGATGATTAAATTTCACTCTGGCCGCGTGAAAACATGCATAAAAATTGTCTGTTGTTCATTTTTTAAGTGACATAGGTAGGGCATTTTATTTATTACAACATCCAAAAGCAAAAGAAAAAGTTAACAATTTTTTACTAATAATTGTGCATGCTCTAAACTGGCATCTGCTGTATATAGTTAATCTATGTTCCTAAAAATTTGTAAAAGCACTCTTCAATTTGTAATTTGATATTAGCCAAGTCATCTCACCACAGTATTGTAGCTGTGGACTCACAAACCAGAAAAAAATCTGGCTGTTATGTTGCATAAGCATTTTCTATGTAGACAGAAAGATAGAAGGTCTATGCCTCTTGGAAAAACATGGTTAGGCTCATATTCCATAAGCTAGAAAGCTATTTAGCTAGCAGGTTTGCACACTGAGTTCTTTATGAGAAAACATTTATTCATGGGGCCCATAGGACCCCAGTGCCTCACCAGCTACTTGTGTTTCAAGATGGGAGACAGAAAGTAAGAGTGAGAGATGGAAAGTCAGCGACAGATAAAGCAAGGAAGCAAAGCAGGGGGAGAGACCAAAACAGAGACTGTAGTGTTAACACATAATTTTCACCTGCTGATTACCACAGAGTTTTAAAAAAAAGAGAAAAAACATGGGGTGGACAGAAGACCACAAATGCACAAACACAAACACATTGTGGTAGACACGTAAGCATGTACACAACACACACAAACACAGAAAGATATGCACACAATAGAATTCACACATTCTCACTCGCACATAACACAGCAACCGCAAATACACGAAATTCCCATTCCAATTAAATTTAAGCATCTGCCAAGTTAATGCTCCAAAGTTTTGACAGAACTTGTAGCATAAACAACTAATGCCCCAAGGCACACACACTAGCTATGCATATTTTCTTAGCAGCAAAACAAAGACACCATCAAAAAAAGTAAAAGCATTATTAAAGTATTTTGTCTCGCTCTCTCTCTCTCTCTCTGTACCCACTTTGAATGCAAGGATAGATCCAGATTGAACACAATGTCTTTACAGAATAGCACCTTCATCTTTTTAATCTCCTCTCACTCTTCATCATCATTTTGTCTTGGTCTTGTTCTCTCTAATTCTCATAAAATGAAGCCCTTAAGAAAAACAACTGAGACAGAAGGAAGCAGAGATCGAAAAGAAAGAGGGAGGCATGAATAAAAGGGAAAAGTGTTAAAAACAAAGAAGTAAACAGTAGAAAGAAAGAAGGGAAGGAGAGTTCACAAATCTACACCATAACGTAAAGCCCGAGTGACAAAAAAGGAGAAAGGGTGAAGAAAAAGCTAAGATGGGAGAAAGGAAGACAAGGAGGAAATTAAGTCAAGACAAAAGAGTGGAAAAAGGTTGCAGAGAAAAGGAAATGAAGAGGACAGAAAAAAAATGTTTGAAGTGGGAAAATGAAAGAAAAAGGGGGAGGGGGGGGGGCAAGAATAGTGTGAGAAAAGCAGAAGACTAAAGTAGTACAGTGAAAGCAAAAAAAAAAAAATGAGGTCAAAAGGCCAAAATAGAAGAAAGAAAATTAGTCGTATGTCAAAATGCAAACACAGGGAAGTACAGAGTCCACAGAGAATGCTGGAATGGAGAATGATGGCTTCTTACTTGTTAAGTAAGAACATACTTAACACACACACAGACACACACTTACACACACATGAGAGGCCATCAGAGATCTGATGGGCTGTCATTTTATCAAATGAACTGCCACTTATTGCGTCCTTACACCCCCGCTGGGATACTCATTATTGGCCATGATTGCCCCCACCTAACCTCTCCTACCTTCTTCTCTGCAAACCATGCACTCCAACATTTCTTCATCTCTGGGGCTTCTTCTTAACGCATCAATTATCATCAGCTTTGATTTGCATTCTCTTCCCAAGAAGACGTAAGAGGAAACACCTTTTTCTCATTTTTCTCTTTGGTATCTTTCTCATCAGCCTTTTTTACCTCTCTGCCTCCAAATCATGCTGTCACCATATGCAGACCATAGTAAATCATTCTTATTATATTAGTGCTACCCAAGGATTTTATTTAATGAATGCGATGAGCATTAAATTCATATTTTGAGTATATCAGTGGATCACAGTACAGTTATCCAACAGAAGTAAGACAAAACAGAACCAAGCAACTGCAAATCACTCCAAAGAAAAAAATGAAATACCAAAGAAAAAACAGGTGCGTACTCACCCGCACATTTGGTCCTGGTTACCAGTGGTGGACCTGGGGGTCCTGTTCCTCCCTCTCCAGGTCTGGAAAGCAGGACCTTGATCTCATATTCTACGTCTGGGTCCAGATGCCACAATTTATATGTAGGGGAGTCAACCACATGGGTTTCTGCCCAGTTCCCTGAAGTGGTCCGGTACTCCACTTCCTTCAGAATTATTGGCCCATCACCAATGATGCTGTTGGCATTGGGTTTGATCCAAAGATAAGTAGCACCTACAGCAAGAAGCTCGGGAGGTGCAATGGGAGTGGGTGGAGCTGTGAAATAAAAACAAAAATGTTTATTTAAGTGTAAAATCAAATCTTTCTCTTTTTAAAATAAATTAATCAATAAATATTCTCCTGAATACATCAATAAAAGATGTTGTCCCTGATAAATTACACATCTAAGTCACACAGCTAACAGGAAAAAAAAATACATCACCTTCTTTTCTACAGCTGGTCTTTTCATTGTTAATGTAGAATTAATTACAGGATTTATTGTAGCCAAAAACTGAATGAAAAAAAAAGTCTCCAATCTCCTCTTTGGGTTTGCTGTGTAATTTTCAATCTAACACTTTTTCATTATATAGGCAAGTACTTCAGAAATTTGCACACTTCAGTAGCACCTACAGACTATTTGGTCCCCATACACCTGTAGAGAGTGCTTGGTTTGCTGGGACTAAGTCAAACTCCTAAGAGTTTCAGGTTTTCAGTTCAGTGATCTCTGGACCAGAGATCATCTCAGCTTTTTTAAAGATAATGTGGCTATGTTGGTTTCAACAAGCAATGAGTTCCACCTTATACTGGACTGGTTTGTAGCCAAGCGTAAAGTGACTGTGATGAGATTTAGCACCTCCAAATCTGAGGCCATGTGAATGAATTGCCGCCCCAGGTGGAGAAGTTCTAGCCTCTTGAGTGTTGTTTACATGTAAGGAAAGGAAGGAACACATAATTGACAGATAACTAGATGCACCATCAGCAGTGATGCATAAGATGTGCTAATCTGGCATGGTAAATACAAAGCTGAAACTTTTAATTTACCAGTTAATCTATGTTCCCAAGGTCAATCATTGTTATGAGCGCAGAGTAGTGACCAAAAGAATGAGATCGCTAATACAAGTATAGTGAAAATGAACTTCCTTTGAAAAGTGTCTGGGCACAGCCTTAGAAATAGGCTGAGGATCTTAGTCGTCTGGGAGGAACTAGAGTTGCTACGCCGCTACATCAAAAGAAGGCAGTTGACTAGGATGATTCCTAGTCAACTGATCTAGTTGACCTCAGGCATGTCCCGCTGGGCGGACGGAGACCCAGGACATGTTTGAGAGATTATGTCTCTCAGCTGGGTTCAGAAGGGTTTGGGGTCCTCCAGGAAGAGCTGATGTGGCTGGGGAAAAGGAGGTCTGTTTAGACTGCTACCCTTGCAACCCTGACCTGGATAGGTGGCAGAGGATGGATGGATGGATGGATGGATGGATGGATGGATGGATGGAGGCCATCCATCCATTATTTGAGACTCAGGTTCTCATATCCTAGGATTTTCACAGACACATGTTGTACCTTTAAGTGTATAAATTCATCAACTTTTAATGTAACATTCAAGAATTACTCTGCCACTAACATGCACTTTACCTTTTGCAGTGAAAATAGATACCATTAAAGCTAAAGGGGACATCTGCGATATCAAATTCTTTACCTGTAGCACTAATCCATCACTTTGTTGACACATTGCTGACAGCTACTTTGAAATAATGGCATCTGTCAAGCCTAAAAGCATGAGGTTTTATTACTCTTTCCTTTTTTTTCCTTCTTGTCCAAACCAAGTTCACATTTTATAGATAATATCTTTTCAAAATGAAAGTAACCTTTGAAATGACACAGACAGGAAAAGTTCTAAGTGTAACTAAAAGCAGACCATTTGCTATACTTCAAAAATAATATATATAATGGGGAAATTTAAATATTTGACAAAACGACTTTCAGTAAAAGTAGATAAAGTGCTAAAGTGTTTCAGCTACTAAACACCAGTGCCACAAGGGGCTTTTCATACTCATATGTATTACACATATGAATGTGTAATACATGGTGAGTATGAGACCATGTAAATGATCTTCTGTTTTCAGGATGAAGACATTAGGTATATGCAATCTACTGGAAATTTAATTATTTGAGAAAGACAAATACATAGTAATATTAACTTTCAAAACAAAACGTGACGGCACAGTAGTGTGACTCAACAACAGGCTCAGCTAAAGAGCATCAGGAGGAGATGGAAACAATGGCATGGAAATTAAATGGAGTTATTTTTTACTGGCCATCAGACATTGCCTGTGAGAATTCTGTTCATCATTATGAACTACGGTAATTAGTATGGGCAGCTCCCACTTCTTGGAAGACCTCTATATCAGAACCTTGAACAGCGGTCATGACCCACTTTTTAACAGAAGGATATGATGTGCCTGAGCTGCACTAGAAACAAGAGAATGCTGTCCAAGTGTAGATTAACTTCTTGTGTCCTCAAAATGTGAGCCATAATTACACCGTAATATTCTTTTGGGTAAAAAATAAAATAAAATCACACAACATCTACACATGGATCAGCTTGAAAATTGATCACTGATTATTAAGATGGACGCAATGATGCTCAGAAACACACACATGCAAATAGAGGACCAACCAATTAAACATCTCTTGAAAATGAAGCTTCCTTACGCTACACAGTAATCTTCTGAAAACACTGCAACTAAAAGAGTCATTTAAAGATTGAAGTTTGTGGTTTCTGAGAATGAATCTCTGCGCCATGACAGGTGCTTTGTCAGTTGACAGCTACGTTATGCTGGGTAAGAATAATGGTCCCTTTACTCCCGCAGTCTAAAAGCAAAAGTCCTGATTTCCCTCTCCAAGTTTTTTACTTTCCTCAAGGCTGCATTAGAATATGTATGGTGGCTGCGGGGCCGATGAATCAACTGTCAGTTACTGCACACTCATCCATCTCAACTATATGGAGGCTAAGTGTGTGTGTGTCTGAGTCTGTGTGTGTGTGTGTGTGTGTGTGTGTGTGTGTGTGTGCGCATTTGTGAGTGTAGGAGAGAGTGACAGACAATAAGCATCTCTGTGTATGCCTAAGAGAGGTTTTATGTGCTTTGCATGTATTTGAATGCATATGTTTCTGTCAAAATATATCCTTACTTAGCAAACATAAACTTTGATTCTTGAGATAAAAAAAATAACATTTTCCTTCATAAAACTGTCAAATAAAACCAATCATCATTATTGTAATAATCCCAAAATATACGTAAAAGTTTTGTTGAAGCTGAACACAGTTTAAATGTCATTTCCCCCACTCAAAACTGGTCTCAGTATAAAGTAAAAAATGTGCCATTGATGATGTTTCTACAAACAATAGAGGTCCATTCAAACCATCTTTTGCAAATTAAGAAATAATTATCACATTATTGTAATGAAGTAACCAAATGCATGTTTTCTTTTCTCATCCAGTGTCATTTGATTGCCTGAATTTTGGTTACTAAATGGTCTGAAAAAGGCAGCCACCCAACATCGCTTTAAGAAAAACACTATCTGTGTCTAAAGCCTGTCTGATGTTTGGACGATCACAACTATTATTTCTTTGCCCCTTGTTATCAGCATTATAAACATATGGTGCAGTGAAAATTGGTTTCTGTGTTAGTTAGTTAGTTAGTTCAGTACGATAAAATATGGGCTCCAGAATGAGAAGTTATCAGTCAGTCACTTTTAGCTGCCCTTGCTGACTAGTTAGTTTTATTTCCTTTTGGCTTTCTTAATAATCTATCAGTTTTATATTGTCTTTATAATCAACAGATAAATCATGTAAAACAATGATGTAGATGAGCTTTTCTAGCTAGAAAGTCTAGCAAGGAAGTCTAGGTGACGTTCAAGATACTACAGCTGTGTTCAGTTGCAGTAGTCATACAAAACTGAATGTTACTTTTCCCAGAAAATTTTTAAGAGTGATTCACAGAAGGAAAATGGTCTCTTCTATTTGAAAGGCTAGACAAATATTGCGAAAAAATGTTTTTATTTTTTTTTTAGTATTTGCAGCAAACAAGGTAAACACACCAAATCACTGACACCTTCTTTTAACAGCAGCCTGTCAACCTTTACTACAAGTGCTTTAACATAGACTTAACTGTTCATTAGCATCATTTATATTCAACAACTTCTCCTGATGTTACTCCACTGGAGGAAAGGCAAAATCAATCAATCACTCCCCGTTCCTTCTGTTTTCTCCCACCATCTCTCCATTTCTCCCTCTGCCAGCTCATTTGCAGCAGAGAGTTACAGAGGCCACCCAGTGACATGCAACCTGGTGCCCACGATGATATGGAGAGAACACACATTTTCAGAAACACAGACACGGACGTTTGTTGATAAAAAATTGACTCTAGTACCTCTTGTACATATGCATGCAAATGCACCCACACAAAATGAAGCATGGGTCTGCATGTAAATACAAACAAATACATGACTTTACTTACACATACCACAACTGGAACTGAATGTTAAACCAGAGATACAAACACAATAACTAGTAAGAAGCACACACAAGCATTTCAGTACATGTAGACTATGCATTGCAAGCATATGCAGAGATCTTTAACGAAGACGAAAAACTACAAACATATTCTGATTGCTAATCAACAGCTTTAGCCTTCCAACTTGACTTCAAACAGTGATGTTAATGAACTGTGATAGGAGGGTGAATGGAGGGCAGAAGAAAGCAGAAAGAAGGTTTTTTGAGAGTAAGGGAGACAGGAAGCAGATAGGTATATTCGAAAACACGACTGGTGAGAGATTTTATCACATATGTAAATGAAAAGGTAAAAAAGACAACAAGTGAGGAAAGAAACACAATGAAGGAATGTTATCAAAATGGTGAGAGTGAACAATGCTTAAAAAAGTAGTGGGAGAAAAACTGCACCAGCAAGCTGAAAATGACCTATGTGCAATCAGTACTCTGAAAAAATTTAGACACTGAGTTTTTTTTTTTTTCTTTTTATGACTGGCAGACAGGCCCTTGTTAAAATTGTGTTACAAGAGACTTCAAATGTAGCTCTTGTTAGTTAAATGACTTCTCTAAACCTGTACAAATTATATTTGCATATCTGCTTTGCTTTTCACATTCATTGTTTTAGCCTTTTAAAAGAACTCCCAAGACATAAAATTTCACCTTACAAAGTTAAAAAATGCAGCAGGCAACAATAACTCTGTCATTCATATGGGAACCAGAATGTGTCCAAGGCACTCTGAATGACTCAAAAAATACACAGACAAACGTAACAGCATATGTCACCTGACAGAATCGTTTTTAAAAAAATTTTTTTTTATCTCCTACAGGTTAAGTTACCAAAAAGTTAGTCTTATAACCAAATTTTGATATTTGAAAAATCACTGAAACTGATTTGTAAATAAATAATGGTAATAACAGCATTCCAGGTGTTTTTATGAGTCAGAATCTCTTGTGATTTTTGTGTGTCAGGACACTTTAGGGTGCTACACGTTTCACAAACACCACAAACTGTATGCTGAATGGTTAAAAATGCTGTTCATCTACTAAAAGTTAGATATGAATATAAACAAGAAGAGAGAATAAACAGTTTCTGCCACTGAGCTCCTCCTGCAGAGCTCTGTAATGCCTCTGCCTCTGCAGAAGCCACATACCTACTGTAGTAAAAACAAGCAGAAACTGGGATACAGCGGGCAAACAGCACTGTAACTCTGGGCCCATAAAGACCACTGTGTAAGTATTTATGTCTATGTTTTTCCAGCAGTCACAGCCCCAAAAGCTTTTATCTTTTGTATTCTGGAGCCTTGTTGTCTGAAGACTCATCGTTACTCGTGTTACTACACCCTGTGGAAACAAAGTATATGGATCTACTTTTTACTGCACTGTATTACAATCCCAGCATGGTGTTTAAAGAAGGCTCATGATGTGTCTATGTCAAGACAAATAAGCTAAAAACAAAAGAACTCAAGTCCTGTTCTTTGTACAGTGGAAAAAATGTCCTTGTGTGTGCTAAGTTTGCTTTATTTAATGTATTTTTCTTAGTGTTGCCGTGAATTGTGCACACCAAAAAGCATTGGCTGTTTCTGTGTGTGTTTGCACTGTAGAGATTTTTCTGTCTATAGTAGTTTCTCTCCATTATTAAGACCTCTAAGGTCACTTAGACTAGACTTTCTCAAAATGTCCAATGGTTATTCAGAAAATCAAAAGCCTACAAAGTTTCTATTTTCTAATTTTAAGAGAGGGATTAAAAGATTACACATATGTACTAGCCCTACTCGTCTTTTATGCAATGGAGATTTAGAAAAATAATCTCAAAATTGAATTTTCCAGTAGATGAATTTTTGACGGACCAGCTGGCAGTAATAAAAAACATCTACTTCTGCTCAATACAAACTTTAAGTGAAAATTTCATAAAAGGAGAAAACTGTAGACATTTTTCTTATGTCCATAGTGGACTTACTCCCTCATTAAAGTCACATAGAGAGGATTTTCTCAAAAAGTTCAATGAGCCTTCAGAAAATCCAAGGCCTCCAAAGCTTCTATCTTCTAATTTTAAGAGAAAAAAACAAGATTATGCATAGATACTAGACTTACTCCACTTTTTTGTAATGAAGATTTAGGAAAAAAAATCTCAAAACTGAAGGTTTCAACCGATCAGTTTTTGCCTACATGCCAACTGCCAACTGGCAGTAACAAAATGCATCAATATAAACTTTGAGTGAACATTTCACAAACGTAAATCCTTAGCTAGGTAGAAAAAAAGACACATTACGTTTCCATTTGTGTGTACCACAGTAATGAAACGGCGATATGCTCGCATCAGCACCTGCATGACAAAAGTGCTCACTTTCTCCCCTCCCATTTCAACACATATATATATAATGAACCATTTTGGCAGCCAAAACGAAGCATATACAATCTTTAACTGTAGAGGTGTGATACAACATGTATCACATATATGTTATTTACGTGAATTTTGAATTTTGCAGCCTTCCTGCAAAACCAAAAAACCATGACTTCACACTTGATAGATGAACTGATCAGCCACCAGGTGGACCTCAGAGTGAATGTAATCACAGATTGACAAACCAACGTCCCCCCCCCCTTTTTTAAGTTTTGCACATAAATAAAGATAAAACACAGAACACAGATTATCTTCATTATTTATTTTCTTTACTCTTACAGTAAGAATTTTCCACTGACCAATCAATGAAAACTAAGCTACATGTTAATTAGAGTTAATAATAGATTTGGATTTTTTAAAATTTACTTTAAGATGGGCTAACGATAGCTACATGCACCACTTTTTTTGCATTTCTGTTATTTCTGCCACTGTCTAGATACAGCATACATATGGGCACTGATATTTTAGTTGTGTATAAAGTTGTTAAAATGTGTTTTTAGAACGCAGGAGAGACATTCCCTGCTTTTATTATTATTAGTTATTCTTTTTAAATCATTTTTGAACTGAGTGGTAATGAAAGCAGGAACTTTTCATTACTAGTTTAACCAAAGTGCTGCAACAAAGCACCCCTAGCCATCATGAAATTTGACCTGTCCCAGTTAGAGGTTATAGTTCTGATGCTGTTAATATCAGTTTTTCTGAGTGCGCATTTTATTTTAGATTTATCGTTTGTGGCAAATCTTAAAGTACTTTTGACTGTAACTCAGCCATGTTCTTGGAAAGTGAAAGATCATAAGATTGCAAACGTGTGTGTGTGTGTGTGTGTGTGTGTGTGTGTGTGTGTGTGTGT
>VVHJ01035408.1:16189-44330 GCA_015107715.1 Tylochromis polylepis
TTGGACAGCATGTTCTCTGCCATGCAAGTCCAGAGAAAAGCAGCTGAGCACAATGACACCAACTTCAGCAGCCTGCCAAATATCTCTGTGGATGCCCTAAAATATACGGAAGACACAATTTGTGCACATGCACTCAGAGAAGTTTACAGTGGGATGCACAGCGTAACATTTTCACACAGAAAGCCAGCAGAAAAAGAAAAGAGAAGCGAACGCACTGTACAGATGGCAAACATACACAACCTTGAGCTGGTGGTTATCACCCCTGATGTAGAGGGAAGCAAGGCAAAGTACAAGGACACATGCTTTCATATACACAGAGAGAAGAAAAGGGCAATTGACACAACAGAGCTTTGAATCAGAGAGTTGTTACTGTAATCAGCAAGGCACAAAAATTGTCCCTTTCCTGCAGTTTCCTTTGCTCGCTGATTTGGAGCTCCTGTGTTGGGGCTGTTTGAAGCGGCGCTACCAGATGTCCAACAGAGTCTAACAGAGTGCATTAGCCAAAACCCATCAGTGTCATTGCCCATTTGTGTTGTGCATTAATATAGTCATCCTGGCCCTCTGTCTCCTCCGCTCATCCCCAGTGCTCCAGATAAGCTGATCGCGTGATGACATCTAAAATCAGCATTGATTGCATCTGCTGTAAATATGTAGGTTTTCTTTAATTAATGGTAGTTCAGGGTGATCAAACTAAGAAAACAGCCTCGAGCTGCTTTTACATTTATTTGCCTGAAGTCCAATTTTTCATACAAAGGGATGCTGCTGTTTTCCGAGCGTAAAATGACAAAGTAAATTACACGCAACATTAACTCTTTTTGTCTTAAAAACTAACGATTTCTTTTAGGAGCTGTGAAAACTGCTCCGATTGGGGGTTTATTTTCTTTATTTTGCTAAATATCTCCGTCTCCCTTTTTCTTGCATGCTTCAGTATCTGCCTCTCCCCCCTTCTGCTTTTATGATACAATCTCTCGCTGTCTCTCGTTCTCTCTCACTCAGCCACACATACACACACTGAGTTTCCCTATCACTATCTAGTTGCAGCGTTGTCTCTTTGCTGCCGCTTTCATCTCTATTTTAACAGCGTGGCAGATCAGATCCCACCACCTGATTTGAATGTGCTTTGTGAACAGGAATTTTAATGAATAGGAAACCGTTTATGAAAATCTCCACACTTAGTAGATGTGTCAGGAATCAGGGTCATAGTTCCAGCCCCAAGCGGGTACACAGCGGTGAATGGTAAACTGAGAGCTGGCCCGATGCCCCCGAAAAAGAATCAAAGATACAGCTCTAATAGTGTTCCACAATGGCAGTGCCTCACAGACCACATGTGTGTTCCCATGCCAACTGGCACCACCACAGCAGCACAAAAGGCAGCAGATTCAGACAGACCCTTAGAGACCTCAGCGGTTTTATTGCATTAACGTCAAAATTAATATATGCACCAGCTGAGAACATACATTCTCACACTAGCTGCACTTTGAACTTACTCCTACGTGCACGCACACACAGGAGCACACACACACACGGACGCGCATAAATTCATAAGCAGTGCTTTGCGCTGCTCGCGTCCTTAAGCCTCTCTCTTCTCCAGCTGCACCACAAGAGACCTGTCTAAGTGACAACAATTAGCCTGCTCAGTTCAAGCTAATTGAAGTCATTTACATAATACATGTCTGCCATCACAATTCATCTGTGCACAATTCAAGCAGGTCTGTGTCATATTGTCACAACCTGATGTTAAATATCCCCTGCATTGATAAATGATCCCTAAAGCGAGGCAATCATTTCGAACAAAGCTTATCAGTCACATAAGAACGTTCTCTACTGGTGTGTGTGTGTGTGTGTTTTTAATGAAAATATGGATTGCATTTGCCAATGTAGACAGATGCACACATTGTCAAAACTGTGTTTACCGTCCGTCCCATTACGCATGCAATTACTCAGAGGTTGAAAACAAGCGCCTCATTTGTGTGATGCTAAGCTGCAGTGGCTGAGTAGATCTCATGCTTTATTAGCCTGTTGTTTGGGAGCTGCTTTTGACAGGAAGCTGGGCGATAAATTAAATAGATGGCTTGATAAAAAGCTTGCTGTGCAGAATTCTTCATGCTGGATTTTTGAGAGATCACACTGCCATTGCTCATAACAGATGATCTGTTCCCTGGGTGATTTATGAAATCAATTTGTCTTGTTATCAACAGCCAGAGTTTTGCTGATAACATCATAGCACATGCATTTCAACTCGGGGGTAAAGAGAGACAAAGGATGATGTGTCTGTGTGTGTGAGCGTGCACACACGTGTGTTAAAGTAATAGACATGTTGAAAATAATAATCAGTCATTCTTTCATTGGTGTCATTGCATCATGCTGTGAATCAAGTGGAATTGGTGCCTTGAGTGTTAATTGAATTTGGCAATGGAATAAAAGGATTTTCCAAACCGTTATGTCTGTTGGTTTCTCATTGTGTTTTGTGTAGTATAATGGCATATTCATGTCATTATACTACATGCACTCAACAACCCAGCAACATCTCTTGTCTGTGTCTCTGTCTGATCTGTGCCAAGCATTTACATATGTAAACACCCCAACATCCCATCCAGCCTCCCATAATGCACATCGGTACATTACTCTGAATGCAGGGATAGTAACTTGTGCGTGTGCATGCAAACATAAGCTTCCTCACAGCTCCCTTTCTTTTGTCTCAGTGAAGCAGAACCCACCAAATGTCATTAAAGAGCCTTGCTCCATGTGAGCATTTCACTCAGTCAGTCTAGTCGGCTTAATGTACTTTCGACCTCATCCTCCTGTTTTCCCCTGTAGAAGCAGAGGGAAATGCTATTTTGACATTGCGTGATTTGGAAAAAGAATGATACGAGAAAGAATTAGCCTCCCCTCTTCCCCATGTATTCCAGTTCAGGAACAGATAAGCACTTTGTTTTGCCAAAGATGTCAAAGCAGGGAATCAGAAGTGACAGCAGAAGGGACGAGATATTTCAAGATACGTCTTGATGGGTGCGGGTTAATCTTTAGCCTGCCAGATGTGTCAAGGATTGGCAAACACCTTTTTTGGAGTAAATCTCACTGTGCTGCTCTCTAATTCTGTACCTCCTTTGCCTTTTATCTGCAGTGAAGTTTGAGGACTGCCAGCGCAACAGAGAGGTCGGCTTCGTCAGCAGCGACCCCAACTTCAGCGTCAGGCCTGATGGGACTGTGTATGCTGAGCAGGAGGTGGCCAACTTGTCAGAGCCTGTCCAGTTCATGGTAACAGCCCGGGGGCTCCATGACCCACACATCTGGGAGACCACTGTTAAACTGGCCCTGGCTGGACATCCGCATCCTTTGCCATTCACAAAGGTAATGAGAATCTGCAAAGACAACTACAGGGTCATAACCTTCTATTACACTGGGTCATGAAGTGGGTTATTATCACAAGATTGCTAGCTTGACTATTGACTATTGACAAAAACAAAAGAGAACAAAACAGGACAAAACAAAGGTGAAAGGTGTTGGGCTTGAGTAAATTTTTATATTTGGATGGCACCGTTTTACATTGTTGTATTCAGTTAGCACTGGTTCCCATTTTAGAACCTGTACTTGCTAAGCTGTGACACTACACAATCTGTCAGTTGCCTTAACGGGTGTGTTTTTGGCCAGTGATTATTATTAGCAGTTATTACTTGCAAAGAGCAACATAGGGAGTGTTCCAGTGGCACGCTTCTCTTACTTAACAATTAATTATAATTAATGATAAGTAATGAGTTACAGCTAATTAATTCCATAAAGTGTTAGAGTTTTTTAGGAAAAAGAAGATTCTTTCTTTCTTTCTTTCTTTCTTTCTTTCTTTCCTAGCTCATGCCACACCTCTAGAGGCACAAAAAAGGCCATGGACAAAGACATCATTTTTGCAGTTTTGCTTCTCTGTACCACTACATTGGGTTTGAAATCAAACGGTTAAGATTTGATTGAAGTGCAGACATTTGGCTTTAATTCAAGGGGTTTTACAAAAATTTTGCATTAATTTTTCAAAAGTTACAGCCATTTTTGTACGTGGTTCCCTAGTGACAGAGGCTCAAGATTAATTGGACAAGCTACCATAATTTTAAATATAAGGATTGTTTTTAAGTCTCGAACTCACGAACACCACTAAATGCTTTGTTTCCTCCCTGGAGATGCACTCCTAGACTTTTACTGCAGCCACCTTCACTTACTTGTTTGTGGGTCTCTGCATTTAGTTTTGTATTTAGAGACTGAAAAGCATGCTCCTTGGGTTGACATCAGGTGATGGATCAAGAATATCCAATGTCTTTGCCTTGAGAAACTCAGGTTGTGTTACCTTTGCAGTTTGCTTTGGGTCATTATCCGTTTGCACTGTGGAGTGCTGTCCGATCATTTTTGCAGCATTTGGGTGAACTTAGCAGAGAGTACAGTCCTGTACACTTTACAGTTTTTCCTGCTACTTCTATCAGCAGCCACATCATCAATGTTACAGCACTACTCCATCATGTTTGATAGGTAATGTGGTATACTTTGGCTCATGACTTGTTTCTTTCATCATTCTGGTACAAGTTAAACTTCATTTCATTTGTGCAAAGGCCTTTTTTAGATCTGAGCAGGCTCACTTAGGGGTTTCTATCAAAGTCTACAAATCATATACCTGCCTCCTCAAGGGTGTTTTTGACTCGATAAAAGGCTGTGAAGTTCTTTTTCTTAACCACAAAAATAATTCTGCAATCATCCACTTCAGCTGCCTTCTGTTGTCTTTGAGACCTTTTGGTGTTGCTGAGCAAGTTCAATCTATTCACAAATATGCCAGGTTTGGAAACTCATAAAGTTTTTGTTCTCTTTCTGATAGGCTTATTTTATTTGGGGGGGTTTTTTCAGCCTAATGATGGCCTTCCACTTTGAGCTTCATACATAAATCACCACAAAAAGCAATGAAATACAAATTTGGCACTTTGAAGCAACTTCAGATATTATGTCTGCTTCATTTGCCATGAAATAATAAGGGAGCAGGACTCAGCTGGCCATGAAACAGCTTAATCAGTCAATTGTACAATTAATTTTGAGCCCCTGAAAATAGAGGATTGTGTATAAAAATGGCTGTAATTCAGAAACAGGTCACGCAAAAAAAAAATTGCTAAACCCTTGAGTTAAAGCTGAAAGTCTGCGCTTTAATCACAAAATGATTGTTTGATTTAAAATCCAATCCAGAAACTGTGTCATTGTCCAACAAATAATGTATTTTATTGCCTTAATAGCTTTGCATGTAGAGTGCTTGTGGAGAAAGTAGGTTATAAAAAAACGAATTGTGAAAGTAAGCGCAGTAGATGTTTAATAAACATTTCATGTAGCATGTTCTGCAGCTCATGTAATTTCAAGATTGGAGCAACAGAAAATTAACATGGTTGGTTCAGTCTAATCAGCCAATAAACCGTGATTACAGATCTTTGCTTTAGTTTTCAGCTTTAATGACTTACAAATGTTGAGAGCTAAACCTCACTATATTTGATTAAAAAAATTCTGAAAGGATTTAGATTTCATAAGATGATTTGAATCTGGAGTTAGTCTCAATAAAATGCAATCAGCCTGCAATCCAATTTTGCTTTGCTCAGATACGCTTTTTCCTTTTCATTTTTTCATCTGATTTTTATTTCAAAGTATCTCTGTGATAAAGGTTTCTGTCCTTTGGTTAAGTTGTTTTTACATAACAAAACATGAACAAGGTGAAATGCAAGTTCTTGTGTTTCCAGCTGTCTCTAATGTAAGATTTTAATCACAGTTTATGCACAGCAGTGAAGATGTAGTGCTTCGCTGTATGTGACAAGTAGACACATGGCCCTATTTGCTACCAAGGGTCTATTAGCTAACAAAGACTGTAAAGCTAGACGGGGCAAATGTATGGCCACTGTTACCGACTTCCACTGCTAGGCTGCACTTTGTTGAGCGACGAACCCATTATCGTTTTTCCTGCCCTACTTGTTGAATGCCACTGGGCTTAATGTTCAGTCATGTTTCTAATCATGACAAAAAGCCCAAAGACTCATGTAGCAAAAGCAATTCCAGAGTGGGGATTAAAATTCTGCCCACTCCTGGCAGTGCAATAATGGAGACTGGGAAATAATTGACATTGATTGAGCTAATGTTCCACTCTGGTGGAGTCTGCGAAGACCAGGTGATGTAGTTTGAGCATATAATCTTTGCAACGTGGAGCTAGAGAAGGATTCAATAATTGAACAAAAAAATAAATAAATGTGTTTTCTCTAATCACATGGAAATTTGAAAATCAGTACAGTGTGCATTCTTTGCCAGAGCTGTGTTTACATGTGTTCCTGTCACTTTCTCCTCACTTGATATAAATCGGGTGGAACAGTCCAACAGTAAAATTTAATTCCAGTCTCCTGAGTGGGAAATTGCTCCTGGGCCTTGAGGAGAAATTAAGGTAAATAATTGTTTCATCAATAGCATAGTCTTAGAAAATGTATTTATTAAAATAGGCTGTGTGCTATAGTGTAACTTTGAATAACAGACACACAGGTGAAGGGATTCCCATTTAAGGAACCAAAAATATGGAGAAGATTGTGGTTTTCACTTTTTAAATTACATATATTCAGACGGGGATGCTAGGGATAGGTTGAGATGGTGTATCTGATAAACCCCCATGTTGGTGTTGTTCCTGAATCATCACAATAATGTTGGTCCAGGATCAACATTGCAACTGACCAGTCATCTTGCTGTGATGTCATAGATTTGTTATGGTATCAAGTTAGGCTTGCCGTTAGCCAAATTTAGGTTACTCGTGTTGGTTTGCTAGTGATAGTTTTTAGCGCCAGCATTCAGTTAGCATTAACGCTAACTGAATGCTCAGACAATTCATCATTGGTCAGCTGCGATGTTGATCCTGGACCAACATTGTTATCATAATGATGTAGGAACAAAACCAATGTAGAAATGAGATTATGCGGGTGGGATGGAGGCAGACAATCCTCACTGGCAACCTCTCTTAATCCTGTAACACCAAGTGTGTCATATTTATTACATGTGTTTTTCTAAGTTCTTGAGACTTGTACATCATCATTTTTTTTCTTTGAAATACCTAATTTAATAGCACAATACATTTTATTTATTACAATACATTTTTATTTTCTGACAATTATTTTATTGTTCAGGCTTTAAAGGGCTAAGGTGAGCAGCCAGAAAAAAGTGGCCTGCTATAATGTTACACAACCCCGCAGGATGCTCTGACTCTGTGGGCGAGGTCATGCTGTCCAGTCTCACTCCTTCAGACAAAAAGTTTGCTCAAGCAAACTAGTGCAAAAACACTCAGAGCTTAAGACAAAGAAGACATTATTGTTACCCGAAGCAGTTACATAGAAATTTATGCAACAAGACTGAGAGCCCATGGGAACTCCAGTTTTTAGTTTTATTTTGAGTTTAGGCATGAGCGAGATGGCTCTGTTAGTCCCAACTTGTCACACACGGCTGCTTGTAAAGGATCCTTTGGCATTATGTTTGACCACAATGGGTGAGCATCACTTTTCAGTCTGCAGGGTGAGCAAAACAACACATTGTAATGCAAACCAATCTTTTCCTAAACCTAACTAAAAAGTAACCAGCTAGTCTTTGATACCTAAACCTAAACAGCAAGTGAAGCTACAAAGCAAAACAAAACAAGTCTTTCTTTTGTGAGAAATTGTAGTTTCTTAACTCTTTCCCCCACAAAAATGACATTTGACGTCCTCCCCTGTACCCTAACAATGAGTTTTGACACCTCAGTATATCTTGATTTGATGACCATTTGAATAGTTTCCAGGTTTTTCCAAGGGTGGCCCTACTAAGCTACATAGACAGAGATTATCCTCACTAACTTCTGACGCACACCCACTCTTTTTGTTCTGGAAGCAGGCCTGAAATATGACGGAAACCGCTGAGTTCAGAAAGAGAAACAAGGTTTACTTCTAGTAGGCGTCCAAGAGGGAACGAGTTAAAGGAGGACTGTTATTTCAAGCACAGAGGCCAGAGCGCACCGTTTAGAGGCCCCAGTGTCACCTGATAGAGCAGCAGAACCCACTGGCTGACATGCTCACAGAGACAATGATTTAATTTAATCATTTAAATTACCTATTTAAGATTGCCACGTAAGCTTGCCACCATGTACAATTTCACACTAATCACAGTACAGTGTAGTGCAGTATATTCAACCGTGTAATCCGTGGCACCAGTACAAAAAGTCTTAGCCTTTTCTTGAGATGCTATAATCTTTTCTTTTTTTTCTTTCTTTTTTTTTTGTTTCTTTTGTCAAAATGAACTTTAGGGTTTTAGCACTTGTGTAATTACAGCAGACGTTTGCACTGTACAGTTTTCGCAACGTCACGTGATGTCTGGGAATTGACGTTAAAACGTATCAGTTCAGAGCAGTGCTGTTGAACTGGGTGGCCCATTTTCCTCTTCTAGCTCAATAAATACCCACAGAGGAAAGTAGTTGTTATCTGAGCCCGTGGCTTTGTTCTGAAAGTCAATAGTTATTTTAAAAAAAGAGGTTATGATAATCACATCACCTAACCGCAGCCTATCTCTGCATAATAAACGGTGGCAACAGTAGCAAAGAATATAAAAAGCTCGAGATATCTGTGTTTTTCCCAGTGGCGATTAAAAGACACACACCTCAAACACCAGCTTGTTTTAGTTCGCTCTCGCTCGGAGAGAGAGGTGCACTACTGTAACAAATCGTGCTCTTGGTTCAACTGCACTCGGATGATCTGGCTTCAGCACTGAATATGCTTTGGCTTTCTTCTCTTGCTATGCTCTCTTTGTTGTATAGCACCAGTGTGAGTGCGCTGATTTGCTTTTAATAACCGCCTTAGTATCTCTGTTCTGTTTCAGAGGCAGAAATGATCATACCAGGAATGTGCTCCACCAGTTAATTTTAGCATTTAATTTTCCCAGTGTACAATACCAGAGCAATTGAAGTATAGAGCATCTTTGGCCTGAAAGCCCTTTCCGCTGTGTTTATGTACTCAAGCTATCGCACCACACACAGGTAGGGCCTCTCGTTGAGTGCTCTCCAGCTCATACTGATTTCATGGCACGTTGGTTTGCCTTCTCCACCAGCTTAGAGCCCATCAGTTATGCACCACTGGATTTGGAGTCCACCGGTTGCCGGAACAGGTTTTAGTGCTTATTTGATTTGCATTTTAACCACACTCTCCTCAGAAAGCCTCACCTGTTCAAGGTAGATTACAGCGAATGCCGAGAGCAGGTTGGAACGTAGGACCCTGGGGTCCAGTGGTCATTGAAAAGCAGCGTCAGGGTTGGATGCTTGCTTTTTTTTTCATTCTGCTTTAACTTTGTGATTAAAGCCTGATGATGTTGACAGTCCTCACTGCGAAAGTTGCAACTCTCAACAGTCAAAGAGCAACAACTAAAATTTCAACTTTTGTTTTGTTTTGGAGGTTTTTTTAGATGGAAAGTTTTATTTTTAAATGTCCTTTTTTTCTTCAATTTAGGTTTTGATAAAAGCTCTCAAAGAACATTCTCCTTATTGAAGACTAGCACTCTGATCTGCTTTTGTATTAAGGAAAAACCAGAAGGGAACCTGTAGCAGTAAAAAAAATCAAAAGGTCTGAATCAAATGTTTCAGAATCACACGGAGCAGCGACATCAGTGAGCACACACGCTTATTGTATGGCTCTGCCTGTTTGTCAGGCTGATAACCTCCAGATGTCAGCTTCAGGGCTCAGGGACTGCGGGCTTGAAGACTGCCCCAGCAACGCGAAACATGCCTGGGAGCAGAGAGGTGCCAGCTGGCCCTGCATGCCTTTGGGTTTCAGGAGCCTCCGGCACATCAGAGGCACACTAACTGACTCCTTGTCATGTGTTCAAGCACACATTCACACACACTGAGACGCACAAACTCACAGACAACTCACCAAGCACATATGTTCATGCATTATTTTTACACAGTTGCACATGTGCGCACATGCTTGCATTGAGGCTGGGACACATGATTCTCCATATGTACGCACAGGCATGACTGAACTCACTATTCAGACCAAAAAAGAAACCTAATGCGCACCTAGTTTCATGCAACCCCACCGAGAGCGTGTTCCATTTTTTCTTTGTAATTTTGGCTTTGTCAGAATGCCAGCAGCCTGTCATCTGCAATGCTGTTTGAAAGTGACAGTCACATGCAGCCACTATACTGATATCATCCACAAGCAGGCTTACAATAAAGGATATCTCCCTTTGGTTGTTTGTCACTCTGCCTGACTGTCTCTCTTATTCACTTGTTCATTCCTTCCGAGGAATGTTGGGGCCCGACCGATTGGAATTCTTCAACCTTGTTATCATCAGACCTAGGCAGATCGATAAGGAGTATCCATTCATTCATTTTGTTTTCTGCTGATAGCCGGGAAAGGAAATAAGGGTTTCATCATAGGAGCAGCATACCAAACTGAACATAGCTGAGGATGAACTATGGCATATGTCATAACTGTCCACATACGCTTGTATAAATATTCTCAATCATCATCATTCTGGTTGGAGAGAGTCGGGTTTTTTCCATTGCATGTTTGTCATGTTGATATGCCGGTCTATTTTCCCTTGTTTTTGTTTTTTAACAGACATTTGCTAACACACTCAGCCACAGAAACACTCTCAAATTCACAGACAGAGACTAATTCCACCTGCCTTTCATGGAGGGGCCTGGCACACACTGCCTCCACTGTGCCAGTTGGTACCTGTGAGTGTTTTGGATGAGTGAAGCTAGAATGAGAGCCATCTTATCTGGGAAACACATCTGGTCCCCTCGTTCTTCTTTCTGTCCCCTAACCATTCACCCCTGGTTGCCCTGTTTCCCCTATGTGGCGTTCCGGCTAAACCCTCAGCCCTTGCTGCCTCAGAGCCTGAGCTCAAGCTTACGGTCCAGTTCTCTGAGCTGTGAATGAGGGAAGAGTTAAAACAAAAGATGAAAAATATTCACTGTGTTTGCTCGGGTGTAGCTTACAGCCTGCCTCCCTCACAGGGAAAGCAGATGTGCGCTGATAGGATGAACTGCCGGCCTATGTTTGGCGTGGTAACTTGTTTGTGTTTGCTCATGTGCACACGTGCCTGTGTCACTGTGTTGTGTGTATTCCAGGTGGAATGAGCGGGAGGATTTCCACTGTGCTTCAGGTGACAGCGACACACTGCCAGTGAATGTGTGTGTGTACGCAGGGTGTAGAGACAACAATAGGATTATAGGTGGATTACAGAAATATAGCCATATTACACAGGAGGACACCATAGAGGATCCGGGAAAAAACACTCAGTCTTTTACACACCCTTCTAACCCTTATTTCACCAGGCAAGATGAGTAAGAACACAATCTTCTCTCTGCAGCCATAGCTGGGGGAGATCAGTGCAGTGTGGTGGGGTGTCTTCGCCCATGCACTGCAATGTACAACTCGTCCCCACCACTGTGGTCTGTATGATGTTTGAAAGGACATCAAAAATAAGAGAACACACACTGTCTGAGAAACAGGATACTAGTCCAGAGCATAGACAAGACATAGACATGATTTAGTCACTACCGTGTATGTGTGGAGTGTTCTTGACAACATCGAAAATAATGATAAAAAACAAAAACAAACCAAAAAAAATGGTTTCATTATTTGATTTGATGACAGGGATGTGTCTGGGCAAAGTGTTGTGTTCTTTCCTTCTTGGGAACAGGGAGTACAGGGATGGGAGGAAATCATGTCTGTCTGCAAAAATCTGTGCTGGGATGCAGACAAAGCACAGCAGCTCTATGGACAAAACCCAGCTATGCAGCCTGGGGGGAAATCTCACTTTCTGAGGCAGAAGCTGAGGACTTGGGCAGGCTCAGGTGTCATGCCAAAGGCGGGAATTGTGATGCAGCCGCATTCATAGGAATGTTTATTTATATTTCCTAGTGCCTGCCTCCATCACTCTCCTAAAACTTGTTGTTACACTGACACCAGGTATTTTACTTTTAGTGGAGAAAACTTTTCATTTTACAGCACTTGTAGAGTTACCTTCCAGCCTGGCATGGCACAAATAATATCAAATGAAAGATTACACAAAATATTTCAGTGCAAGACATAGAATGACATGATATATTATGATATGTGTGGCATTTTCTTTTCAGATTGGCATTGAGGAAATGCTGTCAAGAGTCTGGGACTCCCCACCAAGGGTTATCAAGTTCCTTCGAAAACATCAGAGAGGCTCCTCTGCCAACGGGCTGAGGCGACAGAAGCGAGACTGGGTCATCCCGCCTATTAATGTGCCTGAAAACTCCAGAGGACCTTTCCCTCATATGCTTGTCAGAGTAAGTGACAAATCTGAGTAACTTCAGCAAACAATGTGTCTTTTCCTGATGTAAAATATGTTTGATGTACCACAAACCTTTATGTAACTTGTATAGTTGTCTTTGCAGCGAAAAGCTAAGCTTGAAAGAAGAGCAAGGTAGAAGCCATGTTTTCTTTCAAACTTCTTACTGAGGCAAAGGAAGAGAGAGGACTGTAATATCTGTAATATCTTACAATCGCCATGAGGCTAAGAGACTCTACATTTTGGTATTTTCTATCAAGCCCACCCAGCGGGTGACAAGCACAGCTCTTGTCTCTGATTTAAGTCATGATGCCAGGTGATTTGTCTGCTGTGCTTCTGGGCACCACAAAAAATAATATAATTTAAAAAGAAAAAAAAACATCTTCTTTGGAAATAGGGTTGTTTAAAGAGTTAATTTTTGTAAGTCAAACAGTTGGAATATATTTACGTCTGAAGTGATCACTCTGGGAGAAAGTTAGATCAGTCATGTTTTTCTCACATGGGGCAGACAGCATATTGAGGTCAGAGAGGTAACAGAAGAAAAAGTCAAGGGAGGAGAGCAAGACCTCTGCCCCAGAGTCAGAGTGGAATAAAACTGAAAACAGTGCTGATCTGGCTTTTTGTTGACTTGTGTGGGGAGTAGGACAAGTGGCATTAAATGGAACATGAGCTGGGGTTAGGCCGTCGCGAGACAGGTTAGTGTCGTTGCTACAGTAATTCTGTTCGGTATGAGAGGAATTGCAGGTTTAAACATTTGATATATGTGTTTGGCTAAGGAGTCAATGGTGCGAAGCTACCATCTGCAGGATTGTGACTGAAAGCCTCTAAGTCAGAATCCTGCCTCGATGCAATGATAACCTAGCGCTGTGGATCATCGGTTCCCGGCAGCCTGGGCCGGTGAAGGAGAGCCGTTCATGACTGGGTTTGGGGACAGCCAAATGATAATCTCCCCTCTTCAATCTCACACTCACGTTTGTGGAGAGCCTTGTGCTAAATAACTTGTAAACAACCTTGTAACAGAAGGTGACTTAACCCAGTATCTACCCAATGAAAGAAACATCAAATTGTAAAATATTTTGGTCCAGCTCTTCTTGAAATGAGCAAAAATATAACTTTCTTGCTTGGTTTCATAAGAGCAGAGCTACAGACTACTCATTTTCTCTCAGTGAGATTTCTGCATCTTCTGTTGTACTACTTTTTTCACATCACAGTGCATCTCTTTGTGGGTTATAGATTGGCATCCATATTGTTATTTAGTGTACAGGGAGCCCCAACACTTTTTTAAGGATTGATTGTCAAAGAAAATGCAGACAGTTTTGATTTGTTATTAGGATGGTGTTATGCATATTTCAGTTCTTTAGCTGTGACATGGGTATAGATGCAAAACATGGAAAATTTTGCTTGTAAAAAGCTGCTGATAAAACACTGGAAATGCAAACAGTAAAGCCAAGTTTTTCAAGAAAGCCAAGTAAACACATTTAAACAATGTAATTTTACCTTTTATGATGCTGTGAGCTTTAACAGCGTTTTGTCAGTTCAGCCTCCAGGCACCAGGTTCCCTGGCCTGTAAAGTCATGGCAGTTTTTGTATGTGCATGAGCTCAGGTCTCTATAAATTAGACTTTGTGAAATTTGTGGGAATAAAGCCTTATGTGAATATGTAGCAGAATTGACGTGTTTTTCTAAACCAGGTCGGGGTCTTTGGCTACTGCACTGACCACCACTCTTTTAGATACATGGACATCTGGATTTATTTAGGGTTTATATACAACAAGAAGCACCCAGAGAGCAAATATTCAGCAAGGCAGCTCACACTCCAGGCAGTATTTACTTTTAAGGGAGCAGTATTTTATTTTCTATATATCGATTTTGTTTTCTTTGTTCTTTTTAAGTTAGAAGTTAGTGTGCAGTAAAACCAAATGCAAAGTACAAGCTTTTGTTATTTGCCCTGTTTAAACCTATTTTAAATATATGTCACATAATTTTGACTGTTTGAGGATCTATTTTCTTTTAATATTACTATGTGGCTATAGTACATTTTTAGCATTAATTTCACTGTTTAGTCAAATTTGTTTAAATGTTTACTAATAAATAACAGGAGAAAAAAGTTTTTGATCACAAGTTTATTTTGTTTTCCAAAAGAAATTATACTTATTCAGGAACAGGGTACATGTATTCAAATTGTTATGTTTTTAAACGGTTACAACCTGTTATGATAATGTACATGACAAAGTCATAATGAAATTAATCAACTGTACTCAAAAAGTATCCAGTGCCAACATGTTCTTGTCAGTCTAAAAGCCAATTAGGATTTTAAATAGTCTTATATAGCATTATTATCACTTTGATCTTTCGCTCTTGAAGGAGAGGTCAGAGGTCAAATGCGACATGATATTTTAAAGCTTCGTACGCTACTTTCTATTTGCTAACGCTACACATCACGTTTGTAAGAATCATAGTTTCTGAGTTATAAAGCTTTCTGTCAAATTTTGATCAATAAATCATTGAGTTGACCTTGAAGACCTTGGTGGGTGTAAGACAAATTGTAATGGATTGTTAACATGACCCCCCCCTCTGCACCCTTGTTTTTTCCATCAAAACTTTTCAAGCTGTCAAGTTTGCAGACAGAATGGCAAATGCTACCAAAAAAAAAAAATAACCAAAACCATAACCTCCTTGGCAGATGTAATAAAAGTGTTATCAGAGCCAGAATAAACAAATAAATTTGATTGGCACATGAGATGTAATAATGAAAAGGAAGATGTGGGTTTTGATTTTCAGGCTATCGACAAACAAGCGAGTAGTGAATACACTTGTGGAAGGCATGAGTAATGCTGCTTCACAGTAATTCAGGTTATTTGAGGTTATTACAGACTTTTATCAGTGTGAGTTGTGAACAGAGAGGAGGGAGCAGTTCAGTATGTGTGTGGGTGTGTGTCCATACTGGGAAAATAACAACATGAGGAGGTACGTTTATGATCGTGAATTATCAGTTCTTGCATATCATAATGTCTGCTGTCCGTTGTCTATTCTATTCTGTGATTCAAACTGGAACTTAAATAGCTCTGTGAAGACTTGTCTTTTACCAGTTTGTCACTTTCACTGTTAAAACTTTGAGGGCGCTTGAGGCCATTCTGGTTGAATGTTAGCTTGTGTGTTGAAGCTCTCGAGCCTTTTACTTTATTCCAGTGCTGAACTCTGTCATATGTACTCTGCAGATACCTCTGTCTGTGCAAACAATGACAAAAACAAAGCGCAGTTTAACCAAATAGGATTGCCGAGGTTTTTCCGCTACCGCCCTAGACTATATAATCACATGTTGGTTGTCAAATTGATTTTTAACCCTCCAAACAGACCTTTGCTGCTGAATTTGTTATGAAGTCGAACATGAAAAGGAAACAGGGAAATGCATGGAAATGAAAAATGAAATGAAAAAGTAATTGATTTTAAAATTCAAAACTAAATTTTTACTTCTCTCACTCTGAGCACATTTTAGAAAAATAAGGCGTCTATCACCGGTCTGGAGTAATGATTCCAGTCACACATTTCTCTTTCAATCATACCAGTTTTAGTTTAAATTGTAAGCATTTTTTCAGAGCACATTTGGTGTTATAGCCCCGGGACTCGAAAGAATTCAATTTTACTCTGCAGCTCATCTACCACTCTGTCACTCTCTGAGTAAAATGTCACAATTCTCACAATCAAAAGAAGAGAATTTGACTATACTGGTATGTAACCAGTCCCTAATACAACCAGTGCAAAACAAATAAGGAAAATCTAAAGCAAGATTCTCATGGAGGTGTCACACTGTTGTGGCTGTCTGCTGGTTGTCTAATCTCTCCTCACTCACTGCCTCTTATCGGTCACCCACACAGAGATGCAGCCTTTACTACCATTTCTGACACACACAAACATGCACACACACACACACACACACACACACACACACAAATTCCCTTACGCCCATTTGTACAGTAAGGCTTACACTTCAGGATTACGGAAATCGCCTTTCACAAGCGTGTCAGCTAGCATGGAAGTGCTCAGCCTCACACACAAACACACAAAACGGGGCGGTGAAGTGTCACAGGAGGGCCCAAATTGTGCTGCCCTGCTGGAGAAATGGACCCTCTTTTATCCCATTTTCTTGTTGGGTTTAGGCTTTTCTGCATACTTGTGACCGCATCAGTGCTGAGGTTGATCATGCTCTTACATACATTGCACCACAGTATAGCCGTGCCTTATCCCTCAGCCAGAGCAGAAAGTAGTGCACCATAAGGGATGCGACTCTGTTGCTCTGTGTGCTTGTCTGTCCCCGGCTCTCTCTGCAACATATTTCTTCATTCTGACAGGGTGCCGAGGGAAGGAGCAGGGGGGATTTCGTGCTTTATCTTGCTGGTCTCAGACGCGGCCAAGAACAACCTTTAAAGCTCTCACACTTGATTTCAGGACACACTCGCTCTCCTGTGCTGGAAACTCTTTGAGCTTTGTCCTCTTGTGTTTTTACACTCAAGCTCTCATGTAAGCTTCATTGGGCTTGGAAAGACCAATTAACCATCAGTGTGTAATTACCACTTTGCAGCTATCAAATGATGCAAATAACATATCTAAAGGAGTGTGAGGTGCTTATTTATTTAGTTATTTAGTTATTTACTTTGATTTAGTGAGAGTGGACAAAGTCATAGCTCCTTGATACAGAGTATAATTATTAGCACTAGGACGGATATATCAAACTGATTATACATTGTGGGTCACATACAACCTACTTTGTTGGGCCAGACCAATTAAATGCCCCTTTTGGTCAGTGTAAAGAAATTTAACTACACATTTAATCAGTGAGATAGTTTAATATAACCAAAAGAAGTACAATTTCAGCAGACTGCCTCAGGTTTTGTACATGATGCTGTAGTAAACAAAAGCAATCTGTTAGCATGACAAATTGGGTTTAATTGTAATAAATACATGTGTTAACTATGTATTTAACTATCAGTTACGTTGGTTTAATATACATGTAAATAGCCACGGGGAGGTCTTTATCATTAGGAAAAGCTTCAAAATACAGTTAAAATTCATGCCATCTTTCACATTTTCCAAAGCAGTCCAGTGGGCCAGATTGGAGTCTTTGCTGGGCCGATTTTGGGGCCCAGGCCTTATCTTTGACACCCCTGCACTAGGATATTTGGTTAGTCCCAGTTAATCATAATTTATAGTCCGTCTGTATACACGTTTCCGTTCGGACAGAGGGGTTTTTACCTACTAGACACACTCTTATGCGGTCCTCCAAGACCCTGACTGCTCTGTCGCTGAAGCAGATGATGTAAGCACCTGACGAATGTTAATTGGTTGACAAGTGGGCCGGAATAGAGCAGGAAGCAACACTAGATTTCACCAGGAACGGGAAAACCGCGATCAAAAACTTCCAAAATAAAATATACAGCATGAAAAGCACAGACAGTGGCTACAGTGGTTTGTGTTTACTACTCGGCTTCTCTTCAGCAGTTTTTATGTGTCTGTATAACTTTGCTCTTCTCTGTGTCTTGTTGACAGACCAAGAACAGCACAAGCAAGAGAGGCCCACAGACCAGTCTTACTTACACTACATACTTTGTATACTGCCTTGATCTGGCAACAGAGCTCTCTGCAGGCAGATGGGCAGTCCTCGGACTGGAGCGGACAGTGAACGTGCTACCTCTGCAGGATCATAAATTCTGCCTCAGACTGCTTTAGATCCAGCCCCATTTTATTGTAAAGCAAAGTTCCTGCTAGTTTAAATCTTAATAAATATTTAGAAGGAATTCATCAGCAGTAAATTATAGCAGACGTACATCATGCAGGGACATGCTACATTTACATCCAAGCTAAACAGAAATTTAGTCTTCAAAATCATCAAAATAAATCAACATAAATCAGCAGTTCCTTCTGTAAGTGCTGAGCAGCATTGTTTTTCAGGTAACCATGCTATTGTAAACCACACCATGCAGGTGCTTGCTAAAATATGACAATGGAAACTCTAGAGAATTAAACTAAAGCGGATGAATGGATGGACAAATAGGTTTTGTCTTATTTAGTTAATCAGTCATACATACACTCATTAGTTATTCATGTAGTGTTTCATATCATTCTCACATTGCCAACACCATCGCACTGTTAAAGGTTTGATTGCAATATCCTGGTTCAGTTGCTCAGAGCCAATTTTTCTCCATTGAAACAAACGGAAATGGCTCTCTCTGTTTCTCTGTCTCCCTCGCTCGCTCGCAGACACCAGTGGAGTAGAGGAGCTCCATTCCACTGCAGGCCATATTTACCTTGACGTGTGCGTTTCAGTCATGAAGAACCTCAAGTGGTGCAGCTTTGATGGCATTGATTTACCATTGTGTTCAAATGGAATATGCTTCAAAGCTTTCGCTGTCAAATTATTTGACATGACAGATGTAAGTGCAGTGGAAATGGAGAGGCTGAAAAACAGCTTGAGTTAAATGGATACTAAGGTAGATAGCAAGAATTACTCCCTTTTTTTGAGAAACTGAATAGCGGGGAGGATGGTAGATGGATAAGGGAGAATGGGGGACAGGCTGAGATTGAAACAAAAAAGAAGAAAAGAAAAAAATGGAAAGTCTTTTGAGAGTGCTGTAAATCTGCAGGGTGAGAGAGGCCAACATTAGTTTCACGCCATTTGTGGCATTCTCATCTCAACCGTCTCCTGCAGCACCTACACTGGGGCCAATGAGGCAAAACTGATGGAAAGCAGTCTGAATATAGGAGAGAAAAAAAAATCCCCTTTTCATTTAACCAGGCTGCAAATATTGGCTTCCTCCCTGACCCACTGTTAGGACAATGAGTTGGAAATAATTGGGCCGAGTGTGGACAGTTATTTTTAAATGTGATTGCACAAGAGAAAGCTGAAGGAAAAATGTCTGTATTTGCTGTTTCTGTTATGGCGCATTATTCTATACCATTTATTATTGCACTACATTTCACTGTAATGATTTATAGTTATATTACATAGCCTTATCGTACGGCAACATTTGAAAGTAAAATTAAGATCTTGTCTGAACCAGCATATTCAAGTGCTTCTCAGGAAGATTTTGTTTACACATGTTTTTTAAATAACTCACTCATATATTCTAATATAACATATATTGTAACGTAGTATAGTATCATAAGTGTCACAGACTGAATAACTGCATGCTAATTTCAGTAGGATCTTATCAAAAGTAAACAAATGTTATGCGTGCCACCCACTTCAACATCTGAGTGACCTTTACTTTTAAAACTAAAGGAATGTCTGCTTTTTAAATGGTATTTTTTTTAAACTAAAAGCTCCGTGTGTGTGTGTGTTTATGTGCTTATATTTTATGTGTAGGAGAGAGCGTTAGCTCAATTGTAATGACATTGTAATGTCTGTACAGTTGTTTGCTCAGTACCCAAAATGAAAACACGGTGGTGTATTTACAACCTCATATTGCTCAGTGTATTTCATTACAGCTCATAATGAGTTTGTAATATGATTTTTGGATGCGCTTGTGTCATCTGCAGTTTTATTGCATCTCTTGTGCATTGAAATACATTGTGTCTACTTTGCGTGTCTACTTTGTGTGTGCATACACCGTGTGTATACACCATTGTGTGTGTCGGTATCCCTGTATCCAGCTTTTGGGTGTTTGCGTTAGTGGGACAAAAGGCACCTCTGTATATTAAATTATTCAAAAACTGGTTTATCTAAATTTAATACTTAGCAGAAATCCTCGCCTTCCCCAAAAAGTTTTCACACTGATTACTTATTCCCTGCAGCCCACTTTCTAGATGGAAATCACTTGTACTTGCATCCATTCACTTCTGCTGCTGTCGGTGCTGGTGGTGGGAGCTTTCAAGGATACCGTAGGAAACCAACTTTAAGCAAACTTTTCAAATTACTTATTTAGCACCTCAAACACATAAAGATTTACAAAAGGACTGTACATTCAACAACAGCCATGGTGAAAAAAAGTGCACTCTCTTTCAGTTCTAAGGTTTTATGTATAAGGACAAAAACCAAAAAATCATTTCATTATTGTCATTATTTGTTTAACAAGAACTCAAAATGCAGAAGCAGTACATGAAGTACACCTCATGATTCAGTAGCTTGTAGAGCCACTTTGAGCAGCAACACCTTAAAATATGGAAAAAAAATCATTTTCAGAATGACAAATCAGTCTCTCGCATTGGTGCTTCTGTGCTTTGAGTTTGCAGGCATTTGTTTATTCAGAGCTCTCTCAAGATCCTGATCGCAGCATTTCAATCAAGCTGAGGTCGAGATTTTTCAGTGGGCTGTTGCGACACCTTGATTCTTTTCTTCTCCATTTACTGCAAATGTGTGTGCTTGGAATCACTTTCCTGTTGCACGACCAAGCTTTAGCTGTTGTACAGATGATCTTACATTTGATTCTAGAGTACTTTGGTATACAGAGGAGTTCTTGGTGGACTCAATGACTGCAAGGTTTGTATGACATGCTGAGATGCTGTGGTTATTTTTTACAGTTTCTCTGATCATTATACAGTCTAACCTTGGGGTCGATTTGCTGGGACATCCACTCCTGGGATGATTGGCAGCTGTTTTGAATGTTTTCCACTTGTGAATAATCTTTTTCAGTGTGGAATGATGGACTTGAAATTATTTGGTAATGGCCTTATAACCCTTCATAGACTGCTGAGCAGCAGCAATTGCCTCTCGAGATCATTGCTAAAGTCTTACCCCCTTGGCATCGTGTTGACATACACATGAACACTCCAGGCCAGCAAACTGAGAAAACATCTGCTTTTATAGAGGCGCTCACACTTGATGAGCCAAATAATCGAGTGCATTGGTTTAGCAGCTATTTCCCTATTAATTCCTCAGGAAGTGGTAACGGTGTACTTAATTTTTTCATACCTCACATCTGCATTTTGTCTTCATTTTGTTCAAAAACGTGAAGTGTCGTTGCTCATCTGAGGTTTTTTGGACCCAATTTTAAGACCTAGCAAGAATCAGATGTTCTGATAACTGTACATCCTCAAAAATAATCTTATCTGGTTTCAGCTGATTGGCGAGAAGTTATATCTCATATGAACTTCAGTTCTTGAATAGACTATGACTGTAATTTTTATCTATTTCTTTATTTACACTGTTAGCACCTCTTATGAGGACAATGCTAACAAGAGTTGTCAGCTCACTCCAGGTTACACTAATGAGGTGAAAAAGAAATTAATATCCGGAGAGATTTCTACTCGTCTCAGACATGGAGCATTTTTGAGTTTTACTCTGAGATTGCATAAATGTAGAGCCTAATTGGATTAAGCTCTTTAAGTGCTGCAGTGGTTCGATTTTGCAGTTTCCTACAGAGTGCTTCCTGAGTCCCAGTCATCACATTATCTGTCCAAATTATTGCCCCACAGCAGTCGGCTATGTAACATTTTTATATAATTTAATTACAATTGAATGGAACAACAAACATCACAGCATTATCCTGTAAGTGTAAAGGTGAGGTCAAAGATTTTAAATGTCTCCACTCTTGTTTTCTCAGACCTACGTGGCATATCTGTCGGTGATAAAAATTCACTTCAGTTTTTAGCTTCAAGGGGCAGAGTTTGTTGACATGTCTCTTTGGTTTAAATCAGGACATCTCTCACTCTCTTTTCCCCTGACACAATTCCTCAGATTGCGTCCCAGAATCCCAGAGTTTCTTGGTGCTGAATCATCCATAATAATAACACACAGTTTCCAGAAATAAAGTTCCCTTAAATGTAGTTCTGCATACTTTACCTTTTCCTAATGGGGAAGTGCTGTCTAACCCACCTTCTCCAAAAGATCTGCCAAAACAGCTCAGTTGTTTCCATCTTCTTAGAGTACAGGTCCTCCCTTTGGAGCTGTCCTGAAAGTATGATGCACTTTTCAGCTCTGGCAGATGATTAAATTTTAGAGGCCTTAGACTGTTTGCGTCATTTGATCCCGTTCCTTCTTGGCCTCATTACTGCTTCCTGCTCTTGGAACAACTCTTTCATGAGTGTTCAGCTCATAATGTAACTTTTAAAAGTTTAGGACTAGAAATCTTTTGCAGCTTTGCTTTCTTCTCGGCGCTTTCACATGGAAAATCGTAGTGCATTGTCTGTGATTTAGAAGTGGCCACATATAAATAGATAAATAGCCCATAAAATAAACTGTAATGTTTCTTTAATCAATATTTATATGGACAGTGGAATACATTACTTCTGTAATTGGGTTAACCCACCGAAAATTACCACCCAAAGCCTCAGTTCCCCTCTGCTCTACAGAGCATTTTAGCATCTTGTTTTATAGCCTGCATCTTTAATGTTTACATTTTCTCTCACCACTCTCATAAACCTTGTTTCAAGCTAGAACCAGACACCAGGACACCAGACAGTCAGCATTACCTGCTGGCTGGATTTGCCCGCTAGAGAGGCAGATGAGAGGAAACATCAAGCCTCGTTCTTTTTTCTTTGGGTGGACACAATCGCCACTGAATAGTATTTGAAATAGCCATAGCTTTTTGATGTGAGGACAGTTCAGTCAAGTCGCTCCTGCCTTTGTGAGATTCAGGAAACGCAATCTCCGACAGGATAAGTGCAGAGAATTTGTGTACAAAGGAAAATTGTGCACAGGGGGCTTTTGTTTGCCGCTTTGTGTCTGTGTCTGAGGGTGTGTGTCTGTCCCTCTGCATTGTCCGTGCGTTTGAGTGAAAGTGTGTGTCTGTCATTCTCAGCATCCCCAGTCGGACAATTAGAAGGTGACAGTCCCATTAGAGCTGGCCCGCTAGTACAAGGGCTGAGTGCTGTTGTGAGTGACACAAAGCTCAGCCTCTCACTAAATAACTGTCAGTCTGCCCTCGTCCACTCTGACCCCTCTGGCAGCCTCCCTCTGAGCCACTTGAACTCCCCTCTGGGTGCTCATTGGCAGCCTTGGCAGCTCCCTGAGCCAAGCATGGCCCTCCTTTCAAGGCAGGCCTCTAACTGATTGGTTGGACGCTGCTAGCCTTAGGCATGCCAGAACGGCTTTCAACTGGCCTCAGGGTGCTGCTGATTGGCTAGGCTGTCACGGACGCAGGTCTCCTGTGGGAGCATGTGGCAGCAGCTTGGGTTTATGGGATGCAATTTGACAGAGGAGGTAGATGGAGAGGAAAAGTGCAAGAGCAGCAAAAAGCTCCCTGCTCCTCCCTCCCTCCATCTGTAGCTCTGTCTGCTATGTTACATCTCTTTGGTGTTTGTTCTGCTCCTTCCCTTTAGCCAGCCTTCCAGCAGCCAGTCATGTCTTCACTTATAATTATCTTTGTGGCAATTTTTTCTTTGCTCAGAAGACCTATAATACGCTTTACCTATCATCCTTGTTTTGAAAAGTCTAGTGTAGAGTAGGAGAATATCGCTTTTTAACGAGTTAAATCTCTCTGGGGGTCTGTGGTCTGCTTGGGGTGGGGGTGAGACAAGTATGTCAACCTCTCCGCCTGTTTCATTCCTATTGCAGAATTTGGTAATGTGTCTTTCTTTCTAAGGGAGACAGAATAGTTGTATTTGCTCTGTTCTTCTCCCACGCTGCGAATCAGGGAATTAATGCCATTGTTAATGCAGAGAGACCGCTGGTACATTTCAACAGGATTCTCGTCTCTTGCAGAGCTCATCTAAATTGCCTGGCTAATGCTGTAATTGGGTTTGTGAGTCACTTCTTAACTTCCATTAATATTTGTTCTCCCTCTAATTGCCCCTTTTTCTTATCCTACATTTCATTCCTCAGTCTGGCTAATGGTCTGAGGTGGAGGCAGTGATGTGCGTGCGAATGTGTGTGCTTGACAGAACATCTAATCTATTTTTGAGCAGGTACATGGTGTTAAAGCTGTGGGACTTCTTTCTCTTCACTGGTTAATGATGAATGGCATGCAGGATGGTTATGGAGGATATTGGAGTTTAGGAGGAAGATGTCAGAAAAGTTCACACTCCAAATTTGTGGAACCACCCCCAGATTCATGATCCAAGTATACTAAGGATGAGAAATATCTTTCCTCCAAAGACTTCCTATGTTAAGGGGAAAAAAAAACACTGTTTGAAGGTTGTTTATTGGATATGCTGCCAGCATTCTGAATGCTTTCTGCTTTTCATTAAAAGACATATTCCTTGACGATGCCTCTGCCTTCTCAGAGATTTTCTTCTAAGCTTTCCCGCACTCTTATCGCACTCACCTCTAACTGGATTGTCTTTTCCTCTTATACCGCACATTAAAGAAAAAGTTCCTCTGGAGGGAAAAAAAACATCACCCCCAAAAGGCTTTAGCTTTGTTTTATTAAATTGTCAAGAAAAAAAAAACCTGACTCTATTATCTTTAAATCCAAATCTCTCTCACAGAAGCGTTACCTCAGGAAACCTTAAGAATTCAAAGGACTCAATTCAGTTGACTGTGTTAGAAATTGAAAAAGAATGGCTGAATAACAGTGCCGGTACCAGAGCAGACGAACCTTCCTCAGGTGGCAACCTGGCTCGTTTGTATTGATGGGACTCTCACTGCTTCCTTCCCACTGGGAGGAATGGGAGAATGTCGCGCATGGGGGTGAGAGACAGAAAGAGACAGACAAACTAATACGCAGCACAAATACAGACTGAATGGAAGAGCACACCAAATGAAAGGAAGGATGTATAAGGCAAAAAAAGAGACCATATTCCAAAGCTGTAGGAGCTTAGTTCATTTCCTATTCAGTTTCCGATCCATAATGGACTAGCCTGCCTTTGTGCTGTTCTTTATGAGTATAAGGGATAACTGTGCGACGGTGGCTGTCAGTGGCTCTCGCTTGAGAGATATTAAACCTGAGCTCTCTGCAGCTTTCCTCTCACAGAGCGCCTATGTGACTATTTTTAAAATCATCTGCACCATTCCCTTCTCATGACGCCACTTAACTGACAGGTTTTACCCCATTTGTCGCCACTCGCGTGCGCAAGGCTGTTATTATATTCCACAGGAAGAAAAGTTAGGAGGCTGGCAAAAACTTGAGGTCCTACATTCTCCCTAATTGGAAATTTTGTTTCCATTTTGTCAACCCATGTTTCCATTTCTTTCATCCTCCACTTTCTTATTCCCTCCTATGTCATTTTGTTGGATGTTTGTGTGGATGGCCTATCACACTATTTGAATTCCTCTTCCCCATCAAAAGCAGGGTACATCAGCTTTGAAGAGTGACAAGCACACAGCAGGAGGGATCAAAGCAATGCAAAACTGAAATTTAAGAGGAAGTTAAAAAGCATGTAGTTTTGCCATTTCCCTCATGTTCAACAAAGAGAAAACAGATACTGTATAACAGCAGGAAAAGATGAGACACAATCAAACGCAGCAATTTTCAAGGATGCCTGTGTAGTTCTCAGATGCACAGATGCTTTTGATAATGCCGTTTAACATAGTAATTCACCCGTTCGCAGAAACGCAGGTTGGGAACCATTCCAGCGCCCCTATGAGTGCAAAGGTTTGTTGTCAGATCAGAATATTTTAACCCAAGCAGTGACACCAAAGTCAGACTCCTTAAGATAAGAAAATCAGTTGTCTTTTCCAGCCTGGCAGTGTCATTTTCTTTCCTTAAAACCACTCAGTGAGGTGCCACACATGCAATGAATCTGCTATGAAAATGTAAAAAAAAAGAAAAAAGAAGAGAGAAACAAATGAAAGCATATTTTAAAAGCATTAAATAGCTTGCCAGCAATTCCCCAAGTCAATGGGCAGCAGTGTAAAAAGGCGCAGTAAAGCAAATACAAATGAGACATATGAGCTTGCCGCTGAAACCACCACATATTCGCACTACTACTTCAGGGAACTAAGCAGCAGCACTATCAGCGAACAAATTAGATCTAATTATCTCTTAAAACCTGGCTAAAAATGCCTGAAATCTTATGACTGACTCCCGTTTACACTGAATCCATATTGTGAGTCACCCATCAGCTCCTTAAAACAGAGCACCAGTCTACACTATTTAAATTATAGATGACAAAAATTCAGAAAATAACTATATTGTTATACCCTGTGTGAATATGTGCTTATGCACACCTTTGGTTCAAAGCCACAAACAGAGACTAAAAGCAACAGCAACTTGTCAGTATATCCCTACGAGGCATGAAGACAGTATGTAGGTTCTATTAAAGGAATCCTGATATTTGGCAGATGTTGTCTTAACCGTGTTTGACAGCTCAGTTATAGTATGTCTGTGCCCTGAGTCGTTGGCATCATCTCCCCCCATAATGTATCTCAGCATGGAAATGTCATTACTTTGGCTTTTCCTGCATTTAAATACTTCATATTAACCATCCTTCAAACTTACAGACTTTGTACCAAACTCTAATAACTGCTGTGCAGTAGGTGTTTTGATATTCGACTTTTGGTGGCATCAGTGACATTTACTCCTACCCAACAATATAAATAGACGGCACTGACACGTTTACCACCAAGCACAGAATATTAAATGTGTCTGCGTTGGGTAGGGATCAACAGATAGAACTGGAGCACAAGCCCCATAGATAAGAGAGTTAAATATAAAAAATTAATTTAACTCAGCTGTAGCATCGACAAAAGAGATGAAACTAATCATAGGCAGTCACAAAAATAAGATTCATGGGGGAAAACAATGATGTATAATTTAGAGTGCATTTGATCGTTACCTAGATACAGCAACATCAGATGCAGCAACACAAGAGGGAAATTTAGATGTTTTTCAGTCTTATTGTCACTGTTGAATCAATTTATTAATTATGAGTCATGGTAAGTTTTTATTCTAGAGCTACAGAGTCAAGAAATACAGATTCTGTAAACTAACACAGTGGGGTAAGGTTGCTATGTAATTGCATTGAAATTGCTATGTATTTAAACAGTTATGTATGTACAAGAGAAAGTCATAATAAAGTAATGTGATATTTAGAATCTCCATATATCATTCCTTATATATATGTACACACACACACACATGCATATATATATATATATAGATAGATAGATAGATAGATAGATAGATAGATAGATAGATAGATAGATAGATAGATAGATAGATAGATAGATAGATAGATAGATAGATAGATAGTGTGCGTTAGCATTATTCAGACCTTCGAATCAGTTTATTGACCTTGAAGGAGCGGTCAAAGGTCATATGTAACATGATATTTTGTCAACTGTATGTTGAATATCCTTGTGCTGTGCTTGTACTGTGAGATTGGCATGGCTATAGCTCAGGAAGAAGCGCAACTCATCTACTAACTGGAAGGTTGGTGGTTCAAGCCATTCTGCATACCAAAGTATCCTTGGGCAAAAAACTGAACCCCAAGTTGCTCTCCAGTGCGTTCATTGGAGTGTGAAACTTAGAAAGCATTTAGGCATAGAAAAAAAGTGCGTGGGTGAATGAGGTAAGTTGTGGGAAGTGAAGTCCCCAAGGAGATTAGAAAAGCACCAGTCCATTTACTATAATAGTTTATAGTTATAAATACCTTATGTCAATTTTCAGCGAATAAATCGTTAAGTTGAACTTGAAGATCTTGCTGCATCAATGCCAAAATTTAATGGATTGTTTATACGACTCCACTCTACACCCCTACAAAGAAGTCATTGAAAACTTTTAGAGCTGTCATGTTTACAGACAGTGTGATGACATGCACACAAGCACTACCAAAAACATAACCTCCTTGGAGGATGTAATTACACAGTGCTAAACACATAACTAGTCACCTGGCTTAGCTATTGTATTGTAGCTCATTGCTGTTACGACCCGGCCTAGGGGATGACCGGGACCCAACATGATGATGACTATCCCCACTCCAACCACTCCCAAGAAAGGCCA
>VVHJ01035409.1:3744-18711 GCA_015107715.1 Tylochromis polylepis
ACTCCAGACCCCCCCCCCCAAAAAAAAAAAAAAAAAAAAAAAAAAAAAAAAAAAAAAACCCCCCCCCCCCAAAAAAAAAAAAAAAACATCACCTACCAGATACCTTGCCTAGACAGGCATTATCATGTAAGCTCAAGCACTGCAGTGCTGTTGCTCATAAAAGGGGCAACTGCAAAACGCTTTAATGAAAGAAATGTAGCTTAACAGATTATTAGTTTACCCTTTATTGTTTCACAGTCAGAAGTCAGACAGTAAGGGGTCAAGCTTTTGAAGCAGCCTTCTTTAAAATGAATCTTGTATTTTAGACAGACTGTTGTGTGTTTGTCTACCCTGCTCATGATATTCTGCCCACACGCCTCAGTTTAAACACCAAATCAAATTAAGTCTGTTTTGCTCAAGAGGTACATTTGATCACTCAGCTGATTTTCATTTTCAAGAGTCTTTGCTCAACTTTAAAATATTTGATCATTTCCATACGCTCTATGCTGTTATGAAATATTATTTGTGTTGGACTGGTGACAGATCAGCCAATCAACACTAAATACCAAAAAACCCCTCAGGGAGTAAGGCTGAAATGGCAGTCCTGACACTATGCCTTACTGCATGCATATCACACACGATGCCTCCGGATGTCTTATGCATCAAGCTTTCTGTTACTCTAGGGACATTAAATCAACCAGTTATTTCATAAAATATACCTATATAAAACATAACATAGTGCTTAAATTTTACACATTGGTTATAATAGTACCACTGTACATCACTGGTAAAGACATTTTCAGGATAGGCATGTCTGATTATTGTCCTAAAACATTGTTTCCAAAGAAAGCTGGGACACTGATATTTGAACACTGAAGTTGGACACTGAAATGTTTGAAAATCATTTAAAACTCCACGTTTAATTGATAAGAATCAAATTTAAAAATTTTTTTTTTTGAAAACAATATACTTAATTTGAAGTGGGTGCCAACAGCAGGTTTAAAGAGTGGCATGTTTCCCAGTATTTTGTATCTATTCTTCTTTTAATAATGCTTTGTGTTCTCAGACTGAAGACACCAATCGGTGTAGTTTTAAAAGAACATTTTCCCATTTTTAGGATTCTTAGGGTAGGAATTTAACTACTCATCTCTTCAGGGATCGCATGGGTCAATTAGTATTGGCTCTCTTAGAAATTTTGAACATCAGAGGCTTCATTACCAGGATGCTGGTGAATTTTTATGCACCAATTTGCATTTTCGTGTTATCAATATATGTTATATGTCTTCCATTTCTTTAGTTATGTAAAGGAAAACATGAAAATGAGGCACCAGGTAACTTTTCAGCAAGTCTGAGAATATAGATTCACTAGACACTTTATTAGATACACATTACTATTGGGTTGAACCCCCAAGCCTCCCGCCTTCAGAATTGCCTTAATTTTTAATGGCACAGATTCAACAAGGTGCCGGAAACATTGCACAAAGATTTTGGTCCATATTCACATGATAGCGTCGCACAGTTGGTGTAGATTTGTCATATGCACATCTATCTCCTGCTCCTCCACGTCCACAAGATGTTATGTTGGAGGGAATTTTGAGTAAAGCAACTGAGTACATGTTAAAGAAGCCAGTTTGAGATAAAATGATCTTTGTGACATGATGGATTTTTCTGTTAGAAGCAGCCATCAGAAGATGGCACAATGTGGTCATGAAGGGATGGACATAATCACAAAGGGTGTCAAAATATATCCCCCACACCACTGAACAACCAGCAGCAGCTTGAACCACTTATTCAAGGCAGGATGGGTCCATTCTTTCATGTTGTTTACAACAAATTCTGACCCTGCTCATGAGATCAGATGTTTTTCCAATCTTCTATTGTCCAATTTTGGTGCATCTATAGGAATTATAGCCTCAGTTTCCTTTTCTTAGATGACAGGAGTGGTGCCTGGTGTGGACTTCTGCTGCTGTAGCCTACCTGCCTCAAGACTCAACATGTTGTGCATTCAGAGTTGCTCTTATGCATACTGTGGTTGTAATGAGTGGTTATTTGTCTCCCTGTCAGTCATTCTCCTCTGACCTGTGGCATCAACGAGGCATTTTCACTCAGAGACCTGACGTTCACTGGATATTTTCTATTTTTAGACCATTCTCTTTAAACCGTCAAGATAGTTGTCCAGGAAAATCTCAGTAGATCAGCAGTTTCTGAAATACTCAGACTAGCTGTCTTTTACCAACAGACACGCCACATTCAGATTTGTTTAAAACACCTTTCTTCCCCATTCTGATGCTTCAGCGGGTCATCTTGATCATGTCTACATGCCCAATTGCATTGACTGACTGATAAATATTTGGTTTTACAAGCAAGTAACATGTGTTCCTAATAAAGTGGCCAGTGAGTGTGGAGTGAACAATAATTAACATTGATATGAAAGTACATGTAAAAATTACTTTCTTTGCTATGGGTTTTTTTTTTTTTTGAGAAATGTTATCGTATGATTGTTGAACGATTTGTCCATGCAATCTTTAAAAGTGGGGAACCACCCCACTTAATAATAGTAATAATTAATAACAGTAATAATGGGTTGAAGTTTTAATATCGGGTCATGTTACCGATCATGTTCATATGTTTTTTAGCATTAGCATGCAGCATTTTATATATTCTGTGTTTACATAAGGCTGGCAACTTGTTATTTAAATGCCCACTCCTTACCATTCTCTAAAAGATGTTTTAGTAATACAGTTGCCCATTTTAATGTTATTAAATAACTTATTAAGAAATGCATTTGTTTTCCCCAGAACACTTCCCACTTCTTATAAATTAATTTTTAAAAAAGTCCTATATAAAGAGAATTGTTCTAATGATAAGGATGTAGGTTTTAACATGCTGACAAAAAACATCTCTCTAAAAGTATTTGTAGGGCAGCTGATGTCTTGGCAACTTTATCAACAGGCCAGTTCAAGAGGTTGTGACATTTTTCCCAGACACTGACCCACAATGTCCAGCCGCAACTCCATAAACCACTTTGGACACTCATGGGCCTATATGACATTTGTCATAATGAAAGCTGTCTGCTTATTTGTCAGACTGAATGTGCCTTACAGTGACTTAGAGAGGTTTTCGACACATAAAATTATCACAAATATAATGATCAATATGTATTCTTTCCATTGCGCGGGTTATTTTACTCCGGTAGGCAAGTGCTTTAGAAACGGCTGTGCCTATTCAGTAAATAGAGGAATGCTATAAGTATTATATATATAATAGCCACAGTCAGTAGTTAATTTTAACTAGCTATTTTTAACTGTTAACCATTTTTCTGAAGATTGAAAGAGTTTAAAAAACATAATTCTTAGTTTTTTGATAATAAAATGAGTAATAAAATCCACTTTCAAAATCCAATAGCCAAAGTGTTAAACAGTAACAGACGGTTTTTGATAACCTGTTCTTTCTTATTCAAGGCAGCATGTATTTGCAGCATCTGTTTCCGATGAGAATATCTTTTTTAAACCTTTAACATAGCCACTCGTTGTTCAGTGCATCAGCGGGCTGGTGAATCCTCACCGGTGTAGGTTTGTGCTTGTTGCTGGGACATTCTCTTTAGTCATCTGAGAGCAGGCTGTTTTCTCTGCAGTTCTTTTTTTTTTTTTCAATGCAGAGAGAGGCGGGCCGAGCCGGGCCGGGTCAGCTGGCTCATATGGCTTCATATGATTCTGCAGGGAGGTGTTAATCTAAGAGGAAAGAGTTTTTCCAGCATCCAGGCTACACCATTTGAGAGCTGACCGCCTTCTGTGGCTCAGCTGAGCTACCTGCCTGTTTTTCTTGGGGATATCTGTTTCACTTGTGTGGCTCATTCCGGATAGCGACGCGCTGCAGTTCAGATAATGGGAGACACTCAGTCTGCGCAACGTGCGGGCAAGAAGGATGCAGAGGAGGAGGAGAGCGAAAAAGTGAATGATGTTCAAACTGTGCAGAATATTGAAGACAAGGTAACATATCCCAAGAGCCCCAAATTCTTCCTTTATGGATGTGTTAACTTTGCAGCAATGATTTAGCTTTCCCTCTTTGTCGATTAATGGTTTTTATCAGATTAATTATGGTGACAGAGAACAAACAGTCGGCGCTTTGAAAGATGTAAAAACGCTGAGGCCGGATTTTGTTGTTGTCGGGACAGTGCACACGCTGCATGCCAACACATCAATTAACGTCAGAATAAAAGGAAGAGTCCTTGTCCCTTTAAAGTGGATGAGTGCATCCGGCCACTGGGACACTGGCGAGTAATATAATTATTTTTAAGCTTTTCTGGAACAGGAAGCATTCATTGATTTATTTATTTATTGTGCTGGGTGCACAACAGCCTAGTGTCATTTCTCCTTAGACATAACGGCAAAGAAAAGTAAAGAAAAAGAAGTCTTATATGTGATGCATTTCATATTTATATGTCCCACATTATGACTGAAACTATTTTTGGACCCATTTTCTTTATACAGCAAGATTTGCTTCAGTAGTTATTTTATATTTCTTATAAATATGCTGCAGGAGCAAAATGTGAAAAAGAATAATAATAGTAAGTCATAGCCTGAGTTGTACGAGACAAAGCATAAACCATTTACTGTAAAAGTGTAAAACAAAAAAAACAACAAAAAAAAACTTGTTAAATGTGTGGTGTGCAGTGCCTCTTGTTTAAATTGTGAGTAACTTTAAATGGCCCTTGACTGCTGGCTTTTGCCTCTTGAGGTTACCTGATAACTTACATAGTATTACTTAAATACTAAAGTAATACTAATTATTACCTATTTAAATATTAAATACTCGATTTTTAGTGTTTCATTGATGTCACAGAGGTTTTCATTTACTGTAGATGAAAGAGGAAACAGCATGGAGGAATGATGACCTTTCATTCTTGGAGTGAACCAAATAAAGCCCATGGGAAAGATGGAATTTCCCTCCTGCTGGACTCAGCAGAAGACAACATTGATTATTAGTGTACAACATTATAACAGCTCATGCTGATGAGGATGTCAATTAGCACTGTGCTATAAGAATCGGGAGAGAAATTGATGCTTTTATTGGCAATATTGTGTCGATTTGATGATGTATTAAACCTTGGGATGCTGAATATTTTTAAGGGGGAGATATTTCACTGCTGTAAGAAATCATGTGCTTAAGTTTTGAAGTGGAGTGTTAAAAAGAAAAAAAAATTAATCCCAACATGTTGTATTTAAGTTGTGCTAATGGGCCAATTGTGTGCATGTAAAATGGAGAATATCTGTTGATGATTATTATGTCCTTTAACTGTCTAAAACTAGATTGTTTTGCCTTCTGTTGCTATTATTTTCGGGCTCTTGGTGAGCTCGGATAGTGCATATCAGTTTAAATTAGATAAGGCACTTAAAATAAGGCACTGTTATAACATGAATAAAAAGATAGGCAAAATTCTGTAAATCTAATAAATTGGTTAAAAACGTTGAAAGAAATCTTATCTTGGAAATAATATCACCGTCTGATGCGTTTACAGTTATTTATTTAGGTTTCTTTTGCACAGTATTGGGTGCACTTAAGTTTCTTATTCCCTAAACCCCGCTCAGACATTCCCAACTAATCTGACTCATGTATTTAGGATTGGAAAAATTAGGAGTGTTAACTCTAAGGCTGCCACAAACCCCAGCCAATAGTAACTGGACTATACTGTTTCTATAGGTCTTTGGTGTCTCTGTTAATTACAGATGGAAATTCTTCAGAGGTTCAAGCTAGACTTGTTAAATGGTTCTCCTGTCATGCACACATGAGCAGAGGTTTATTATACATTCAGTTTTGTGCTTTTTTTTCAGCCTCTCAAAACCAATGGGCAGATCTCTGAGATAAATGGAAAAGAAGACGGGTCTATAGCAGCACTCAATGGTCACTGCAAAGATGAGATTTCTGCAGAGGGTGGGTATTCAGAATTTGTATATTTCTGCCAGGACAATTTCAATAGAAGTGTGAGTTGTTGTGCTCTAGATGAAAGAATCTCTTAGCGCACTGAGCCAATCTTGTTGCAACTTCTTGCAATCAAAAGTATTTTAGTGATTAATTGATTTGTTGCTTTAACTGTCCTTTCTCCAGACAAAGATGTTGCAAAGACAGAAAAGTCACCTAAAGAAGAAAAAACTCCAGTGGAAAGTGTTGACATCAATGCAAAGACATCACCAGATGAAGCTGATGCAAATGAAGTTGAACCAGCAGAAATTATTGAAATGGAAGAGAAGCAGAATGACATCAATGAAAGTTTTAGAAATTTTTTCAGCAACATTGGTTTGAAATTGACGCCTAAGAAAGGCTCTGGTGAAAAGGCTGAAACAGATGTGCCTCAGGAAGTACCAAACATACCAGAGGAGGTCAAAGATAATGCACAAGAAGTCAAAAGCGAGAATGAGGAACAGAATGTGGATCTAAACACAGCACAGGAAGCAAATGAATATGATTCAACAACATGTCCCAGTTTGACAGATGGTACCTCAGAGAATATTCCAGAAAATGCAGATGTAAAGAAAACAGAAACCAAAGAGGAAGCTGAGCATGATAATGATGATGCAAGAACAACTTCACCTGCTGTAAATGAAGATGGACACCAGGATACCACACGTGGAGAGGAACCGCATCCAGCATCCCCATTGATTACTGATGAAAAGGTGGTCGAATCTCCATTAAAACGGTTTTTTACCACAGGAATCTTTTCTAGTCTACGGAAGAAAAAGAAACTTGCAGAAGATGAGGTGACCGAGAAAGAACTGGTGGATATGGGGGAAAATGAGACTGCTGAAATAGCAGAGCAAGCAGTAGAAGAACAGGATAAGCAGGAGATTACTCTTGATACTGAGGCAGCTACAACTGAGAAAGGACTCGGAGAAGCTGAGATCCTGCCTGCAGTAACCACTCAGGATGATGTTAAACCACCTTCCATGGATAGATCAGATGGTGAGGGTGAAATAGTAAACTCTCAAGAAAAAGAAAAAGTTCAGGCGAGTCCCCTGAAGAAGCTAATGTCAGGCTCTAGTTTCAAGAGTCTTTCCAAAAAACAGAAAGGAAAGAAATCAAGTGATGCAAAGATCTCTGACTCTCAAGAACAAGTCTCTGATCAGCTGCTGTCTTCTACAGAGTCAGCTGAAAATCAGAAAGAAGAAAGTCCTGCACAACCCTCTGCACCGCCAGCAGAAGAAGAGGACAGTGCATGGGCAGCCTTCAAAAAACTTATGACTCCAAAAAAGCGGATTAAGAGGCCTTCACTGAGCAACGAACAGGCACAAATCTCAGGTTCAATAGATGAGGCAAAACCAAGTGAAGGTGAGCAAATATTAGATCACAGCACAGAAGAAGGAAAAAAAAGGAAAGACTCATCTGTGTCATGGGAAGCTGTTTTGTGTGGATCTGGAAGGAGAAGAAGCCGAAAATCATCAGACTCAGAAGAAGAAACACCCCAAAATAGCAAGCAAGACAGTGGACTTAAACAAGGTGCAGAATCACCACTAGAAAGATCTAATGAGGCCCAAGAAATTAAAGAAGGAAGCCCTCCAGAGAGTGATGGGGAGTCAACATGGAAATCATTTAAAAAACTTGTCACCCCCAAAACAAAAGCCAAGGATGTGAATGAAAGCAAAGATATCATTCCTTCTGACACTGAAGTTACTCAAGCTGAGTCTACCTTTTCCATTAAGAATCTCCTACCTGGAAGAAAAAAGAGAAAGTCTGCTGAAAAGCCAGAACAAGTATCTTCAGATGAAGCTGACAAGGAAGCTTCAGGTGATGAAGACTCTGAGACTCCAGCTGTCATTCCACTGTCAGAGTTTGATGCAGATGAAATGGGGACTCACACAGAAACCAAGGCAGATGTAGAAAGTTGTGTACCAGAAGTAACAGACAATGAAGTCCAGGAGGACTCCACCCCACCTTGTGATAGTCTTCCACTCGAAGCACAGACGGCCCAAGACAATGAGGAAGCTTTAGAAAATGAGGTTTCTAAAACACCTGCTACACCTGCTCCAGTTGAAGAACCAGATGACCTTACAGAATCAATCAGTAAACACCAACAACTTAGTGATATTCCAGAGGAGGGAATACTTACAGAGACCATGGCCACTCCAGCTTCAGGCACTGAGGAGGCAGCAAGAGATGACACTATAGCAGATGACCTGGTAGAGATCACATCTGAAGCCATAACAGCTCCAGAGCCTGCTGATGTTACTGTGACAGATGAAACTGAGATGATCTCTGCAGTTTCCCAGTTATCAGACTCTTCAAAAACATCTGGCAACACAACACCTGTCCCAGCAGAATACAGTGTCAATGACACAGAGTTTCTGCTAGAGCAAGTTGCTGAAACCATCTCTGTAAGCACACATGCAGTCCCAGTGACTTCAGAGGAGCCAAGTTCTGAAAGAATAGTTAGTTCTGTCTCACCTCAATTACTTGAAACATTTGAAAAAGAACAGCCAAAAATCCTGGAAATACACAAAGGAACAGATGAAACAGTGATAAACGCAGAGCTAAATGCTGAACCAATTGATGCAATTAATGAACTTGAGGCAACAGTCCAAACAGAGAGCATACCTGATGTTAACAAAGCTGTTTCAACAGAGATTGTATCTGAGGTTGTAGCTGAGGAGATTGACAATGCAGAAGTCACTGAAGATGAAGTTCATGAGGTCAGTGTTACACAGGTGCAAGAAAGCATTAAAGAATTAGAAGTTATTGATGACAGCCAACATGTGCCAGAATGCATTTCTGAGGAAAAGGAGGAGTTACCTCAGGAGACATTACCTGAAGGTGATGAAGTTGCTCCAGATAAAGGCTCTCTAGTTGTGGCAGATCAAGTAGAAGATGATACCTCAAAAACTGAGACTCAAGAAGCAGAGTCAGCTCTTTTTGTGGCTGATGACACTAAAGATGGAAGCATGGAACAGGAAGTCCAAACTTCGTGCTCCATGGGGGATCAGATCAATCAAAATATTACTGAGCAAAGCCAAACTGAAGATGAAGCTTCTGTGGTGGTGGATGAGTTGGAAGCACTGGCAAATGTAGAAAAAGATGTAAAAGCTTCAGAAGAGGAGATTGTTCAGTCACTTGAAAAGGAAGCACCATCCTTGGAGGACATACCACCAGCAGAAATAGTTACAGATGATTCCAAGCAGACAGAGCATTTTGCTGAAGTGACCATTGAGCCAGAAGACAGACAAACACAGGCTGAAGCTCCTAAAACAGATGATTACGAAGTGAAAGATGTAATGGAAGTTAAGCAAAAAGCCACAGTAGATGCAAAAGAGGATAGAATTCAATCACCTGAAGAAGAAGCACCGTCCTCAGAAGATGTTCCACCAGCAGAAAGTACAGATGAATCCAAACTGATAGGAGAGCATCTCACAGAAGATGAAGTTTCCAATGAGCCAGAAACTAAAGAGCCACAGCCTGAAGTTTCTGAAGTTACAGAGGTGTCAGAAGGTGTTCAAGTCACAACATTAGAATCAGAAGAGGACAGTATTCAAGAAGAAATACAACCCTCACAGGACGTTCAGTCTGCTGAACCAGTGACAGATGAATCCAAACAGACATCAGAGTACCTCACTGAAGTGACAGATGAGCCAGAAACTAAAGTGCCACAGCCTGAAGTTACAGAGGTGCCAGAAGGTGTTCAAGCTATGGCGTTAGAATCAGAAGAGGACAGTATTCAAGAAGAAATACAACCCTCACAGGACGTTCAGTCTGCTGAACCAGTAACAGATGACTCCAAACATACAGGAGAGCATCTCACTGAAGGTAAAGTTTCTGATGAGCCAGAAACTAAAGAGCCACAGCCTGAAGTTTCTGAAGTTACAGAGGTGTCAAAAGGTGTTCAAGCCACAACATTAGAATCAGAAGAGGACAGTTTTCCAAATGAAATACAACCCTCACAGGACATTCAGTCTGCTGAACCAGTAACAGATGAATCTAAACAATTAGGAGAGCATCTCATTGAATTGACCGATGAGATTAAAAAAAAAGAGCCACAGCCTGAAGTTTCCAAAGTTCCAGAGGTGCCACAAGTTTTTCAAGCCAAATCATTAGATTCAGAAGAAGACAGTGTTCAAACAGAAATACAACCTTCAGAGGACATTCTGTCTCCTGAACCAGTAACAGATGTATACAAACAGACAACAGAACATCACACTGAAGTGACCGACGAGATTGAAAAGAAAGAACCACAGCCTGAAGTTCCAGAAAAAGTAGAAGCTGTACAAGCAGCCACATTAGATTTAGAAGAGGGGAGTGGTCAGTCATCAGACAAAGAAGTAATATCAGAGGATGTTCCACCTGCAGAAAAAGATCAGCCCAAAGAGGCCAAAATGGTACCCGTCACTGAAGATAAAGTTGAAGCATTGGATGATTCCATAACCAAGGATGTTCAAGAACCAGCAGTGTTGCAAGTGATACAAGCGGTCATGTTAGATTCAGAGGCAAGCTGCCCTCAAGGAACTGAAGATGAAGTGATATCCAAGGATATGGTGGCAATGGAAACAGTTACAGGTGAACCCAAACAAGAAGCAGTTGAGCTAATGGAACCAGAAGCATCACTACCTGATGTAGAAGTTAGTGTTCCTGAAATTGACCGTGAAGCATCTAAGTCTGCAAATGTAGTTTTATCAAGTGCTGAGGTGTTTAGCACTCAGGAGATTGAAACGGAAACATTGCTAGAAGATGTTCCAAAACCAGACACTAACAACGTTACAGATGAAACTGAGAAAAAACAACCAGACCAGCCAGACCAGGATTTAGAAATAAAAAAAGATGAGAAAACTGAAAGCATTTCACAAAATGCTCAAGCTGAGCACGAAGGCAGAAAAGCTGAAGCTGCGGAAGAAACAGTAACAGCTGCATATGTGCCTTGTCATGATCAGGTCCATGAAGAGACTTGTGTTGACAGTGCTGAAGCTTCAAAAGAAATCAAATATGAAGAAGATGTTAGCACAGCCCAAGTAAGTGTTGAGGGAGAAAAAGCTGGTGAACTTCAAGGCACTGAGGTCATCGCTGCTGTCACTGAGCACGCTGTAGTGATGCAAGTAATAACATGTAATCTAAAAGATGTTTCACCAGTAATACCTGATGTTTCGATTGAGGAAACAACTGAGATTCAAGAACACTTAATAGAAAGAAAAGCAAGTGAGATGGAGGTAAAGGACACTGTTGAGACTACAACACCATTAGAGAAGGACAATGTTATTAACACAACAGAAGAAGGCAGTGTGGTTGTGATGATGCATGTTCCATCACTGGAGTTTGACGACAATCACAGATTTCAAGTGCAAGTGGTGGATGTTGATATCAAGTCAGCAGAGAATATCATCGACACAGTGATTGAAGTAGGGGTTACAGAAGCCAAACAAGTTATTGATGTTTGTCATGATTCTCTTGAAAAAGTAGAAAATCTCTCTGCCTCTACTGCAATCGAAGAGGAAGTGAATAATGAGGAAAACAATCTAACTGTTCAAGAAGTTATTCAACATGTGAAGGAGACTTTACCAGAGCCTACTCCTGAATCTGTGCCAGATAAATTGGAACAAGAAGTTATAAAACAACCAGATGTTAGCGAGACAGTTCAAAGTGCATCAACTGAATCAGAGGATCAACAAATGATCAAGGACAGTACTGGGGAGCTCATGGAAGAAGAAGAAGAAGAAGAAGAGGATGAAGGACGTGGGACCCCAGCTGTGCAGAAAGAGTCTGAGGATCATTTGCAAACTTCTGATTTAGGTTTAGATATCTCTACCCATGATCACAAAAAGGATCTGGAAGAAACTAAAGCTGAGCTGCAAAAATCAGAGGTATGTGTGACAGCGGAGGATGCAACAGCACAATCTGAAGAATTAGCTAAGAAGAAAGATGGTGAAAACACCACAGAAGCACAAGGACTACAAAGTACACAAAGCCAGATTGTTACACCAAATAACACAGGATTAGTAGCCCCCCAGAACGCGGGTATGATCTCGTCAATAGGTAATGTGGAGTCTCCTTCAAGCCTGTCCTTGGAATTCAAACTTAACATACAGTTTGGGCAGCTAAAGGGACCAGCATCCCCACCACCTCCTGCAGAACCTGTGAAACAGCTTAATGTGTCTGAAGTTGCTGTTCAGGCAGTAGAAGCAGTGGAACCTACAAACCTGATATATGCAATGCAAAGAGTTGAGAGTGAGAAACAAATGGAGCAAATGGAAGTCGCTGTTCAGACAACAGAAATCACTGAATCAGAAGCTGTGGCCTCCCATCAGCCTAAACTTCAAGATGTTGCTGTTCAAGAAATGGAAACAACACAACCAGCAGAGCAAGTTCAATCAAAGGAACCAATAATCCCCCAAATCCAGGCAGCAGAAACCACCAAACCGGTGAAGCAAATCACAGAGCCAGCAGAAAAATTTGATTTAACTGAAAGAGCCATGGTATCAAAACAGCCAGTACTACAGGCTGTTAGTATCCAGACAATAGAAACAATAGAACCAGTGGAACAAATTCAATCAAAGCAATCGATAATTCCAGACATTCAGGCCGCACAAATAACAGAACCCGTGAGGCAAAAAGAGAAACGAGTGTTGATCAGTCATCCTGCAGTCTTCAAGGTTTGTAGCAAAGAAAAAACAGCAGAGGAGCCCATTAAACAAACAGAGGAGGAAAATGATGACGTGTGGCTGGATGCCGAGGAAGACATTTACACTCAAGAGGAAAACGGGGCATCCCATATCAAAGTGAAAGAACCCACAGAGCCTCAAGCAGGAAGTGAACAACCGGAAAAAGAAGATCCTGAATCTGAGTTTGAAATGGCACCTGATACCAAGAGTGAGGACGAGGAAAGTCACCAGAGAGTGCACCAAACAGGAGGAACAGGTGAAATTGAGAGCGAAGGTGAAGATTTTGCTGTTGCCCTGGAGTACCCAGTAACCACAACAGGTGTCACTCAGGCAGAATGGGATTAACCTAACCAAGTGTTACTGAGTGGTAAGCCTCTTCTCTTATTCTGTGTATTTTCACAATCAAATTCAATTAAATGTATGCCCTTTTTTTAAATTTCTTTTTGTAGGTCGGACAATCAAAAAGCAAAAAGAAGAAAGCTTCACAAAGCCATCAAAGCCTTTTATTTCACATTATGTTGCACCAAAATATTCTGATATTTATTAGCGAAACTAGCCTTAATTTGTAAGATTATTTCATTATTATAAAGTATATGATTAAGAGAGTGTTTTGGAAAGTGTGGATTGGGAAAAAAAAAAAGGTTAATCTTCTCAGGGGGCATGAATTGTAATTTTAGAATGATTTTAGAAGTGTGACAATGAGCTACTTTTACCACGCAGGGGCCTCAGTAAATTTAACTACCTGTTTGTCATGTAGTGCAACTTCAACGCTAATTACGTCAGGTCTCTCCACTCATAATTCAGACATTATTATGCTTATGTTTTTGAATAGAATGTATATGTCAGTAAGTCAATAAGAATATGATAATATATTTGTTGAATCTTTACATCTTTTATGGTAAAAAGCTTAAAAAACAATGTTCAGGTGTTATTCACAGACCACATTAAATCACGATGTATGTTACCAGTTACAGCACATAGAAACACCTTTTTATAAAAATTAGTAAAATGTAGATATTTCGCAGCTTCCACAACATAGTTTTTGCATTCAGTATTTCACTTAAATACATGTTGCCACATGATTTAAAAAGTTAGACCTGAACATACTGAGGAGATATATATATATTATTATTATTATATGTGATCTTGTACATAATGACTGTTTTAGTGATTAGAATTTTTACTGTGAGCAGTTTGAAAATAAGAGCATGGTGAGCATGGTGAGCATGGCACGAAGCAAGGTGTGACATAGTGTTTCATTTAAAGCTCAACTTAATCAAGTACATAATTAATCTAATTTTAATCAGCAGTGCCTTAAACAATCATGTTTACTCATCCTTTTTTCCCCTCCTGCTCTTTAAGTACTGAAGGCTGTTCCTACCACTGGAAAAAAATAATAAAAATAAGTCGAAATTTTGATTATCTCAAAATTTCAAGTTAAGCTGAGAATTTGAGATACTAACCCTAAATTTGGACTTACAGACAGGAAAAAAAATTGTAAGTGCCAGAAAGAAGCTTTTTCACTGAGCTTAAAATACCAGTGATGCCTGAAGTAATCAAACTGCGACAGAGTGAGAGAAATAAGCTTGTGAAAGGGTATTTCTGTTGGTTGTATGTCTGTGAAGGTTCTCAGTCATCCAGGTCATGGTAGTCTAAGGGGCTTGGAAAGAAAAGCGAACTTAAGAAACTTAAAGAAGTCCAGACGCTTTTCTTTCCAAGCTCCTTAGACTGTTGGCTGTATGTTTTTATTTTGAAAATTTATTTCCATTACTGTCTGTTATGGACAATCCTTGATTGTCTGATGTCACTAATATTGATTCATGTGTATTTATATATTTACTGATATATTTACCAGTGTTTAATTAATAACAAACTATTTTATTTGAATAAATTAATACATATAAATTAAAAGTACATCAGTAATTATTTGTTTACTGCAAAAGAAAAGAAATCTGTTAATATTGTTTAACATGCAAATACTGAAGCTGGGAAATATTGAACATAAATACTTTATTCCCATCTTCTATAACAGAGTTACAGTTGGAGTTTGGGACTCAGTAAATCTGTGTGTATTTCTACATCTTTTTTTCTTTCCCCTTCCTTTTTTAAATCAGCCGCAAGATCACTGTCAAGATGTGGGAGTCCCTGCTTTCTCATGCAAATAAGACCTTTTAAAAATGTATCTTTGACACTGACAAAAAAAACACAGATGCTTTCACATGATGTAAAAAGAAAATTAAGAACATAAAGACAACAATCAAAAGTCCTAAAATATAAAGGTCAGATCATAACAAAACATTAAAAATCTTTTTTTTTTTTTTGCCTACTTTGATTTTTCCCCCCCCCCCCCTATACAAAA